>MU280955.1:0-48140 GCA_022385605.1 Xylariaceae sp. FL0594
TTGTTGTTGTTGTTGTTGTTGTTGTTGTTGTTGTTGTTGTTGTTGTTGTTGTTGTTGTTGTTGTTGTTGTTGTTGTTGTTGTTGTTGTTGTTGTTATTGTTATTGTTATTGTTATTGTTGTTTGCTTCGGGTTTGGACGAGGTCCCCCATATCGTGGTTGAGAAAAAGGGAATGGTCCCTTGAATGGGGTTTGCCGAGCCCACTGCGCGGTACATTGTCTTTTTCCCCTTTGCGTCGCTCCAAGTCGGAGACGGTAATTGTTAGCAGTTTAGCGCGAATTCCCCCCTGAAAAGTCGCCTGACTGAAGCGGCCTTGTTCGGCTTTAGGTACAGCGGTACAGGTACTTGGGCACGACTTCTAGGGCTGTGGTACAGCGCACTCGATGGGGCGTGGGTAGGATGCGGGGAGACTTGATCTCATCGCTGGCTCAGAGTGAGATGGAAAGAAGGTGGTGTGGTGTTGTTGTTCTGGCAAAGGTGAGAAAAAAGTCCAAGACAGATATAATAACGTTGGCCCTACTGGACGAATATACATAGGTACCGTATAAATGTGACTGGTCAGAGGGACGGCATTGGATGGCGGAAGCGTGTCAGCCTCTCAACCCGGTTTTTGGGCGCAACATCACTTGCAAGGTTCTGTTTGAGCTGGGTCAGAAAATGAAACCCCGTGGAATACCAGGATGTCACGCCAAAACCAACAGTTATTTAAGGTAATCTCACAGCTAGACTAAGCTTAGATCCATCATAAATCCTCTGAAGTGAACCAAGAGACCAAGACGATCAAATTACACGGACGAGTGCGACAAGTGCCTGATTGGGAAGCAAGGACTCGACTCCTGCCGTCAGCAAAGCGCTTTGAAGTACAACGTCGTCGCAGGCTGCTAGGTTAAGTTCGATTGGACAATCACCGAGAATGTCTTCAGCCCTTTGGACGTTAGGACCATCACTTAGTTTGAGCATTTCGGTAAGGCGTCTTGCAGATCTTCATCACATGAGGTAAGGTGACTTGATCTGGTGCAAAATTGCGGAGAGTACCATAGCCAGTCAACAGGCAAGGCAAAAGAAATTTGATCCTTCAACTTCAAAAACATCATCTCTTATTAAGTTATCACAGCAGTCGTATGTACATATTGGATATCTCAAGGACCGCCTCGAGGAGTTGGCTGATATCCGACCATACTTCTTCGATGAGGGGCTGACTCACTAGATCTTGAATCAGGTACCAGTACTCCACAAAACACAGAGACGGTGCCAGATAATTGCCCCTGGCTAAATCATGAGCATCTCCGAGTTTATGAAGACGTCTTCTTGTACCTACATCTTCTCGTAAGTGCAAAAGTGGCATCCATATTGAATGAATGCAAAGATAGTTGCAATACTGCTGTAGACAACAGCTTATGAGGCTTGATGAGACGCAAAGAGAACAGCCAAGACGGGAATGTACTGTGCCATGGCCTTAACCAAGAACCAGGCTAAAATTTGGCGATTTCTGGTTATTGCCCTCTCCCCCTTTCCACCCACACATCTACTGATTCACCGCTCTTGACACTATGCTATCCAATGTCCATATCTACAGCCATGTAAAAAGTAGATATGTACAACAGTGCTTCTTTTGTAGTACCGATATTATCTGTTAGCGGGAGACTTTATGGCTCGGGACGGAGCCGCTACTATTGTTAGTACGTACTAAGCTGTTGGCGTACATGTTGTTTGTTGTTGTTGGCGAGTATTTCTGATGCTTCCTAGGTTAACTTGCCAATCATTTTGAGAAGATTGACTCGTCGGCTCAAGGGAGAAGGCTCAAGTCAATCTTTGATAACTTGAGGAGAAGGCAGGTAGTTGGGCAATGACTCCCACCAAGAAACATCTCATCTCGGTCAGGTAGAAGGGGGCTTCCCTTGTCCACTCCTTTTCAACTCCAAAATCATCCCTAGGAAGCACCCAATTTGTCCAAGGTGAATCCTATCGCGAACCAAAGGTGCCGAACGTTTAAGGGGACAAGGTTGGTGAAACACCAAGTTATGCGTCAGCAACAGGTTCGAGGTTGGTCAATAGCCATTCAAAAGGGTCGCCTGTCTGGGTACACTGGGCCGTCGCTGCAGCAGCACTATCAACGGCGGCGGCTAGTCACGGTCACACTCGCGGTAACAGAGACCTCAGGTAACACCTCAAGAGCCCTAAACCGACGCTGTCCCACAAGGGCCACAACGATTGATGATAGTCGTTACGCACCAGCACTAAGTCTAGTGGCAGCAGAAGAAGCAAACAGCCAGTTCCAGGAGGCTGCTCCGCATTGCAGAGCACAGGCGCAGGCGCAGGATTACTACTACGCCACCCGTACGAGCGCTCGCGCTCCTTTCTTCGCAACCCCACGTTGGACCGAACCCCATGTTCTTGTGCCGCCGCTCGTCCTTTCCGCGAGGATAATACCGCACTCCCGACGACCGTCGTCTACCTTTCAGCCCTTCTCTACGTCTGCCCGGTCTTTCTCATCCAGTCGCTCCACCATGACGGCTCAGAAGATTGACGGAACCGCTATCGCGAAGTCCATCCGCGAGAAGATCGCAGCCGAGGTGGTCGAGAAGCAGAAGCTGAACCCCAAATACCAACCTTCGCTGAAGATAGTCCAAGGTAAGTTTGTTTAAGTTTGCCTTGGCTTGCAGCTACTTTAACGACATGGGTGTTTGTTTGGAGCCGATATTAACTTTGTCTCTTCTAGTCGGTGACCGATCCGATTCCTGTAAGTGACATTTAATCTACTTACATGGGTAATAAATAAAAAATACCGAGCGAGTATATGTATTGATTTAAACGTCCCCCTCTGAAGCTACCTATGTCCGCATGAAACTCAAGGCGGCCCAAGAGGTGAGTGAGAGCAATGAGAGCGAGCAGCCTTGACTGGCCCCGCATGCACACTTTTAACTCCGAGTCATTCAGGCCAACATCAGCTGTGAGCTTCTTCACTACCCAGAGTCCATCACAGAGGCAGAGCTCTTGGCAAATCTACACATCTTGAACAACGATGCCAGCGTGTATGGCATCTTGGTCCAGCTGCCGCTTCCCAAGCATATCAACGAGTACGCCGTGACTTCTGCCGTCGCCGATGAGAAGGACGTCGATGGCTTCGGCACCACCAGCATTGGCGAACTCGCCAAGAGGGGCGGCCACCCCTATTTCATCCCGTGCACGCCAAAGGGCGTCATGGTTCTCTTGAAAGCGACGGGCATCGACCTGGCAGGCAAAGACGTGGTCGTCCTTGGCCGAAGCGACATCGTCGGCAGTCCGGTCAGCTACCTTCTGAAGAACGCCGATGCGACCGTCACCACGTGCCATTCCAAGACGCAGAATCTGCAAGACAAGCTGAAGACGGCCGACGTCGTCATCGCCGCCATAGGCCAGCCGAACTTTGTCAAGGGCGAGTGGCTGAAGCCCGGCGTGGTCATCATCGATGTCGGGACCAACTACATCCCCGATGCGACCAAGAAGTCCGGACAGCGTCTCGTCGGCGACGTCGACTACGAGTCCGCCTCTCAAGTCGCCTCATACATCACCCCGGTTCCGGGTGGTGTTGGCCCCATGACAGTTGCCATGCTGTTGCAGAACGTCATCGACGCTACCACGTTGTATTTCGAGCGCCAGAGGCAGAGACGCATCGTACCCCTTCCTCTGAAGCTCCAGACGCCGGTGCCTTCGGACATCGATGTGTCGAGGGCCCAGGCACCGAAGCAGATCACCAGGGTGGCCGAGGAGGTCGGCATCGCGCCGCACGAGCTTGAGCCGTATGGCGCCTACAAGGCCAAGGTCGACCTGGGCCTTCTCAAGCGACTGGAGCACCGCAAGAACGGTCGTTATGTAGTGGTTACCGGCATCACCCCCACCCCTCTGGGCGAGGGCAAGTCGACCACGACGATGGGTCTGGCACAAGCCCTGGGCGCCCACCTCGGTCGACTGACCTTCGCCAATGTGCGGCAGCCGAGCCAAGGTCCGACCTTCGGCATCAAGGGCGGTGCTGCAGGCGGCGGATACAGCCAGGTCATTCCCATGGACGAGTTCAACATGCACTTGACGGGCGACATTCATGCCGTCACTGCTGCCAACAACCTTCTCGCTGCCGCCATAGAGACGCGCATATTCCACGAGAACACGCAGAAGGACGGGCCTCTGTACAAGAGACTGGTGCCTACGAAGAACGGGAAGCGACAGTTTGCGCCGGTCATGTTCCGCCGGCTGAAGAAGCTCGGAATAGACAAGACAGATCCGAACGAGCTCACGGAAGACGAGATTCGCCGGTTCGCCCGTCTTGACATCGACCCCGACACCATCACCTGGAGACGAGTGCTGGACGTGAACGATCGACACTTGCGTGGAATCACGGTCGGCGTTGCTCCCACCGAGAAGGGCCAGACCAGAAACACAGGATTCGACATCTCGGTCGCCAGCGAGTGCATGGCCATTCTCGCCATGAGCACCAGCCTGCCAGACATGCGAGAGCGGCTCGGCCGGATGGTGGTGGCGACCTCGCGGTCTGGAGACCCCGTCACTTGCGACGATATCGGAGCCGGCGGTGCCCTTACCGCGCTGATGAAGGATGCCATCAAGCCCAACCTGATGCAGAGCCTGGAGGGCACACCAGTCTTCGTGCATGCCGGCCCGTTCGCCAACATCAGCATCGGGAACAGCTCCATCCTCGCGGACAAGATGGCGCTGAAGCTCGCCGGCACCGAGGCTGACGAGGACTACAGTGCCAAGGCTGGCTTCGTCGTCACCGAGGCCGGCTTCGACTTCACCATGGGCGGTGAGCGATTCTTCAACATCAAGTGCCGTACCTCGGGTCTCGTGCCCGATGTGGTGGTCGTGGTGGCTACGGTTCGTGCCCTCAAGGTACACGGTGGCGGCCCTCCCATCGCCCCCGGAGCGCCCTTGGACCCTGTCTACAAGGAGGAGAACGTCGAGGTACTCCGCAAGGGATGCGTCAACCTCAGGAAGCACATTGAGAACGCGAGAGCGTACGGTTGCCCCGTCGTTGTTGCGGTGAACAAGTTCTCTACCGACACCGAGGCCGAGATCGCCGTAATCCGCGAGGAAGCCATAGCTGCCGGTGCAGAGGACGCCATCCTGGCCAACCACTGGGCCGAGGGTGGCAAGGGCGCCATCGACCTGGCCAAGGGGGTCATCGCCGCCTCGGAGAAGCCCAAGGACTTCAAGCTCCTGTACGACGTCGAGGGCGGCTCGGTGCAGGAGCGCATGGAGGCCATCTGCAAGAAGATGTACGGCGCGGCGGCCGTCGAGTTCAGCGAGCTGGCGCAGAAGAAGGTCGACACGTACACGAAGCAGGGGTTCGGCAACCTGCCCATCTGCGTGGCCAAGACGCAGTATTCGCTGTCGCACGACCCGGATCTCAAGGGCGCCCCGACCGGCTTCACCGTCCCGATCCGGGACGTGAGGATGGCGGCCGGTGCTGGATACTTGTAAGAAAAGAAAACAAACGCTGTCCCTTTCCTTTCCTTTCCTTGACTAATTTTCATCACTTAGATACGCTCTTGCTGCCGATATCCAAACTATCCCCGGCTTGCCCACGGCCCCTGGGTACTTGAACGTCGACGTCGATACCGAGACGGGTGAAATCCAAGGCCTCTTCTAAGCCCAAAAAGGGGTTTCATTCAAAAAGACAATGGAATCTCCTTTTTTTCTTTTCCGTCTGATTCTGTCCTTTTTTATTCTTTCAAACTTGAATTCAACAAAACAATGGGACATACATACCCCCTGGGCGGTGTTTTCGGGCATGGCAGTGCGGGAGCTTTTATAGACTCAACTTCATATAGCATAGCATAGCATGGCATAAGGGGGGGAAAGAGACGGGAAGGGAATGCAAGGAAGCGGAAACGATGGTACCTAGAATAGGTATAGCACTTCCTTTCCCCATTAAATTTCAACCAGATGGGGAGGGGAGCATGCAAAGTTTGTCTTGTTTGTTTTTTACATAGACAGAAGAGTGAACAAAGAAAAGACGTCTGTTTGTCTCTCTCTATCTCTATCCGCGGTGGTTACAACAACGTCTAAGTTAAGGAGTCACCTAACATGGATTAAAGTTCTCTTAAACTAGATAAAATATATAAATAAGAATAAGAACAGAGATTGTCAATACCTTACAGCAGATCAAATCTATTAAGTATTATTCTGTGCTCTCTATCAAGTACTAAGCTTATACGATACAATACCTGCACCCTAATCGCTTTTCCCTTTTCCTCTTTTTCCTTTCCCCTTTCCCTTTACCCAGACAACCCACCCCCCCTGGACAAGAAAGAAAGGGGAAAAAAAAAGAGAAAAAAGCAAGTATCTTTCGAAATTAATCAAACCAGTCATGCTCATGAGAGATAAAAAAAGCGCAGAACAATAAAATGCTGAATATCATAAACTCGTGTGATCATTTCTTTCTCTCTTACTTCTCCTCCCAACCCCACCGTATCGCTGAAGATTCGCTCTCCTTTCCTTTCTAGTCCATATTTACATTAATTACATGCATTCAAAAGCCTGTTCGTTCAAGTGGGGGAGATCTCGACTCTCTTGGCCTCGGGTTGCTCTACACCACTCGCACTGCCCGGCCCTCCTTCATCTATGCTTCGCTTTCGCTTTTGCCCCGAGATCGACATGTGATGATCCATTACCCCGGCGCTCGGTGGTGGTGCTGCAGGGCTGTGAACAGGTGCGGGCGCCGCTTTGTTCTTCTCCTCCACCGCATTCAGGCTCGCTTCCAAGCTGGTATCCGGCTTCTCTGCACTCGAACCCCGGTCGGCAGAGCCCCCAGCTGCCATGGTACCAGTAGCAGGGGAGGCCCTATTCGTAGTGTCTGCATTACGGCCTGTGCCCACATTTGTGGGACTGCTTATTGTGCTGCTCGTAGGAACTTTGTCCGCTGTTCCATGGGCCACAGTACCAGAACTAGCAACACTTTGTTTCCCAGCATCAGACACCGAGTCCCTGATACTGCTGTCGTGGCCAGTAACGCCTGAAGTACTGCTAGCGATGGGTTTGCTGGCAGGAGTCTGCACAAGGCTGCTCGTAGCCACCGTGCTCCCGGCGCTCATCGAACTTGTATTGCTTATTGGTCCCGTAGTGCTGCCTGCAATGCCGGTAGTGGTGGTGTTGCTTGTAAGGTTGCTCCTTGGCGTACTGCTTGGCGTACTGCTTGTCAAATTCCCGCCCGAGCTGTTTGTTGCCGGCACTGCCGGACCTGGTACAGCAGCACTCGACGATTTGACCGCCGTACCGCCAGTCGTATTGGTACTAGGTGCCTGGCCTGGAACATACCGTGGGAAAGAGCTCCCTGTACTGGCCGCCTGGCTCCCTGGCATCCTACTCACCGCCGGCGTCCCTGGGCTGCTTGACATGTTACTGGCAGACTGGCTTGCGGCCACATTGCTCTGAACACTGCTTGTCGGTTTGCTTGCCATACTGCTGGCTGGAGACCCTACCATGTCAGCTCGGACAGCGTTTGGCAGGCTAACCCCCATTACACCACTGATATTCCCAGCTGTATTGCTCCCAGCTGTATTGATACCAGCTACAGTGCTCGGCGGGGGTAGTGCTGGCTTAGGCGCTACCGTGTGAGCGGGCGTGGCATTGGTAAGATTAGCCGACTGCGCTGTAGCCGTCTGTGCAGTTGCCTTCGTCGCCATACTTGTGGGGCTGCTGTTAATATTGTTGTTCATGGCGTTGGCCGGCGTCGTGGCCGTTGGCTTGCCCACGAAGCTACTGGATGCATGACCAGCTGTACTGCCTGACGTAATACTCGTCTTGACACCCATCATCGGGCTATGGTTGGCGCCAACAGCTGTGCTCGAGCTGGTTACTGTATTGGTACCGGCAGTACTGGAAGAGTTGCCGGTCATAGTGCTGCCACCGACGCCATGCCCGCTGGCACTAGCGCTCGCGTTGGTACTGGTGTGTTTCGCGAAAGGATCATCCGCAAACCTTCTGTGGCCAGTGATCTGATCAAGCACACCGGCACTGGGCAGAGCGGGACTCGAGACATTGGGTCGTGGAGGAGCAGTTATAGTCGCGGCAGTCGAAGTGGAGGATGTTGTCATTGGGCGACCTATAGGCCCTGTCGTCGGCGGCCGTGCAAATGCAACCGGGGCCGGGGCCGGGACCGGGGCTGGACGCTGAGTTGGCGGCATGCCTGGCCGCGGGACCGACTGGGACTGTAAATTCAAGGCACTCGAGCTAGGCGCCTGTGCCGTTGATGACGGGGGTAAAGTTGGAGGCGCAGGACTGGCCGCCGGCTGGACAGCGTGACTAGTCGGAGTTTGGAACGGCGCAGGCGACGGGACTGGTTCCGCACGAGGCACGGGGCGCGCTGGCGCTGGCTGCGAGACGGCAGTCGCGCTGGTACCGGCAGGCAACGGTGCTGGTGCTGGCGCTGGCGAAGCGTTCTTGACCTTGAGGCTATGGGCGGTCCGAGCTTCGTCAATGATCTGGGAAACGGAATGGACCATCAAATCATGAGCCTGCTCCCAGCCACGGGTCTTCCCCGTATGTGGCAGACCTTGCGCCTCGTTGATCGCAGAATCCACAATGATCTCGGCCTTGTCCGTCTTAGTCTTGAGCGCTGCAACCATACTATCCCGGAAGTTCCTCAGTCGCCTTTGTATCTCTACCTCGAGACTGTGAGGCGCCGCGGGACCTGGGGTCGGAGTTGTCTGGGCTGGGACGCGTGGAGGGGTGGGGGCGGCAGGGGTCTTGAAAGCGGTAGGAGGTGTGGGAATAGGGGGAGCAGGCGCAGCAGGCGCAACAGGGGCAGTAGGGGGTCCGGTAGAAGCGGTGGAAATGATAGGAGCGGCAGGAGCGGCTGGAGCGGCGGGAGCGGTGGGAGCGGTGGGAGCGGCTGGAGCTGGGGAGGCTGATGTTGTGCTGCGATGCTTCCTCTTCATATCTGCAATCATGCCCTGCATTGCATTGATCAGTGTCGTCTCTACCGAGTCGAAGCCAGGAACTCTAGTGGTCACAGGCAATCCTCGGACGCGGTTGGCGGCGGCTTCGATGATCTTGGCCGCATGCGGCGTCTGTTTCGATATGACAACCAACATGTTGGCGCTGAACTGCATAATGGCCCTCTCAATTTCAGGCGAGAACTGTTCCCTTTGGCCAGAAGCAGAATTGCTAGCGTGTGGCTGTTGTTGCTGTGCTATGCTGCTAGCAGGCTGGCCGGAGGACGATAGGGCGGACGTCTGGCCATTGGCAGTATTCGACGTAACCGGTCCAACTGGTGGGTTGGTCGGAGGCGGCGGCGGCGGAGGTGGAGGTGGGCGTGCGTAGGGAGAGCTATACGTGCTCTGTTGGGGCGCGTTTGACGGCCGTGGAAGGGCTAAATTACCGTAGCCGGGTGGCAGTTGCGCGGGTGCCGGAGTGTGCGCCGAATATGCCGGCTGGTTGACTGGCTGTGCTGGCGTTGCTGCTGCGGCCGATGAATGAAGCTGGGTGTTTGGCCCAGCCGAAGAAGTGGAAGCAAACCCGGGTTGGCCATGGGTCTGCTCGGTAGAATAATTAGGAAGCCCCCGCCCATACGCGACGTTGCCTGGGTTCGCGTAAGGACTGTTCGGGAAGTATGACGCGTGGGCCAGATGAGAATGTAGATGCGATGCCCCGAGCAGGCGATCTGGTGAGCTCGCCTTCCGCTTCTTGCCAGCGTCCAGCTCAACGCCTGGCACACGCGACCAGAGGCCCGTTTCCTCGTCCTTCTTGAACGCCTCGTTCCCAATGAGATTGTGCCGCACGCTGCTCTCCCAGCCTTTCGTCTCCGCAGAGAAGTAGAACCAGGGGTACCTAGCCGTAATCCTCTTATAGATCTGCTTCAACGTCAGACCATCCGGTGGGCCGTTTGTCAGTGCTTCGTCGATCAGGACACCGTAGTTCTTCGTGGGCTTCTGGAGCTGCTCGGTCGTATAGTCCTCTATGCGGAGATCGAGGGGTGGTGATTTCGGCCTGACTTTCTTGTCCTTCTTTTCTTTCCTCTGCCTCTCACCGTCCGAGCCTTCCTCGCCATCTTCTCTCTTCTTTTTGTTGTACTTGCGCTTTTCCCGCTCGCCGTCCTCCGGCACCGGGTTCTTCCTCGGCCGACCAACTGGTCGTTTGATCTTTTCCTCCTGCGACTCTTGAGGCAGCGTCTTCTTCGAAGTCTCCTGCAGCTGCTTCTTCAGCAGTCTGCGCTCTCGCTTCGACATGATTCCGTCTTTGGGAGGTCGCCCCGGACCCCGCCGCCTAGGGATATCAGGTAGCGCAAATTCGGGCGGGAGATCGGCTAGCAGGTCCAAGTCCGATCCTGTGAGTTCCTGCAGCTGTTGCAACTGTTGCAGTTGCTGTAGCTGCTGCAACTGTTGTTGGTGTTCCTGCTGCTGCTGTAGCAGTTGCTGCTGCTCTTGTTCTTGTTCTGCTGTGAGTGGTTCAGGGGCGGCAGACTCTTGTGGCTCGGGTTGCTGCGGTTCTGGGAGCTGCTTCGGCTCTTCTTCTTCCACGCTTAGCCTGGGTTCGGGAGGTGTCTTGGCCGTCTCCATGGCAGGCTCCGGCTCGACTACCGGAGTAGGCACGTTCTCCACATCGGAGAGCTCCTCGCTAGTATCCCTGAAGTTTTCGTGGTCTGAATGCTCGAAGTCAAGGCTTATCTCCTTGCCGCCGACGGACATGCGCTTACTCGACGAAACGTCTTCGTCCTCGCCACCCGTCATTCCAGGCTGGACGCCGTTGATGACAAAGAAGAACTCGACATCTTTGATTTGAAGCCGGTCGCCGCTCCGTAAGGTTGCCGGCATATCTAACCCGTACAAGACGTCTTCGCAGAAAAACCCGTTCTTGTGCAGAGCAATTCCTTCAAAAACACCCCGTGTCTTGTTGAACTGGATTTTAAGATGTTGTCTAGAGATACCTTTCGTCTTCATAGCAATGTCCGGCCCCGGCGAGTGGATACCTATGAATGGGATGTGCTCCGGCGATGTCTGTAAGGCTCCCAAGTCTACGGCAGCAGCTCCTGGTGTGTGCGATACATATTGGCGGTTTGACTGCACATGATCACCCGATGCGTTGTCGTCGCCGGCTGAGGACGGCACAGCCATGCTCGGACCGCGTTTTTTGGGGGGCCTAACGTCTCGATCCCCGTCCGAGAGCTCTGGGCCCAGCATGCCACCCTCTTCACTCACATATGATTTACTAAACTTGCCTCTGTCGCGTGTGATGGGCGTGGGCGGAGGTAAGCCCTTCCGTTCATTTTCCTCGCATCTTTGCCTATACGCCGCTTCTCTCTTCTCGTCAGCCCTCGCCTGGTTCATGGCTTGCTGGTCACGGCCGATAATGACGGTATAGGTGGTCATCTGGAAAGTACTGTCGGCGAACTCTATTCTGGCGAAAGACTCCAGCTTCTGGCTGCCGCTGCCGGATGACGGTTCCAGAAGCACGTCGCTGTCCTGTGTGAAGGAATGCAGGGAGACGGCAGAAGGGTCGATCACAGAGGGGCCATGGTCTTGGAAGAGGGGCCCTTGGGTAGAGAGGTTCATCATGTAAGCACTGGGATCTATGCTCCCCTGTGAAAGGCGCATTCCCGAGAGGATGCCATGCGTGGAATAGTCAGCGCCATTAGGGTCAGGGTCCGTGGTTGCGATGGCCTCGACCTGAGGCCGCCGTTGGTAGCTCGCCTGTTCTGACGCAAAGGGCTCGGCCAGTACCATCCCGGCCGCAACAGAGAGCAGATTGTTTGGGGGTTGGGAAAGGCCCAACCCGCCCGGAGCAGATATGGACGGGCCCCGAGTCAGGGAGAAGGGCGGTTCTTCGGGAATAAGCTTGGTCAAGGCATCGTCGGGCAGTATGTCGTCGATGTTGACGTTAGTGGCCGCCGGGGTTGACAAAGGCGAGACGGTCGGTGGAGATGGCAATTGCATATCGATATTGGCTTCGGTCGCAGGTGGTGGCGCTGGCGGACTAGGTTGTGGTTGAGTGGTAGGTTGAGTGGTAGGTTGAGTGGTAGGTTGGGTGGTAGGTTGAGTGGTCGGTTGGGTGGTCGGTTGAGTGGCAGGTTCTGCGGGAGTGCAGTGCTCTAAACTCTGGGCAGGCTCGTTCAACTCTGTATGTCTCAAAGTGTCAGGGCCCGGGAGAGCCTGAGCCTGATCGGGAGCTGCGACCGGTGAGAGAACTATGTTTGCAGACGCTACAATGGCGGTAGAAGTAGGGGTAGGAGTAGCACTGAGCGGTGGGCAGCCCTTGCCAGTAATTGCTACAGGACCTTCATCGGTCACAGCAGCATTGGACGAAGTCATCGCTGGTCAGCAAGAGACAGCTCGTTCGTCGTGGTGGCGTACCGGGGGCGGAATATGGGTCGGCAAGGTTGTAGGCGATACTGCCACTGACGGGGACGAGGTTAAAGACGGTGAAAGTCGGCATGGCAGGGTATCATGCGCAATGCGATTAGACCGGCAATTGGGAGTTGCAACGGTCGGCGGAGGAAAGTTGATATGGTCACCGCCTGCCTACTACTGTCGCGCATCTGATCGGACCCGATAAGAAAAAAATCGGGCAGGTGGACGCAGCCGCCAGAGCGGTATGTTTGTCTCGATCTTGGGTACGCTATGCCGAACGTGGTAAGACTTTTGAACTGCTGAATCAGACTAAAGTGCTGTTTGTATAAACTTCCCCTCTTCTAAGAGTCTACAAGCACCCACTGATTGGCTATTGCTGGCAACTTGCGGCAAGGCCCATCTTGAGCTTTCAACATTCACGGGCCCCCAGCTTTATTAGGTTACTGGCGTGCATGGGTTCAGACTATCTAGATTACCCCATCTTGACACATGGCAGGAAATGCATTCAACGTCTTTTTTTGTTTGCTCTCTGTTTTCCTCAGTCCCTGACAGACTCATAGCTCCGAGATACCAGTGCTTAATAAGTGGGAGCATTCTGCAACACCCAACACAGTGTAGAGTATGTAGTCTACTGCTTTCCATAAATGGATCAATCAACGTGCTAGACAAATGTAGCGAAAATTGAACCCTCCCAAGCTTTGAGTTTTAGTCATCCTGGATCTTTAGATCACAATGTATTTGATTGTTGCGTTTGAATAATACATTCTTGTCTCGGACCATGGACGCAAGCCCTGATGGCCGCAAAAGGGCCCATGGGTGTCAAATCCCTATTTAATAATTTATGTATGCAATGACAGCCATGATTAAAAGTCCCAGTTCATAAGATTGCAATGACGGCGAAAGAACGAGCACCTACCTAAGAATGTAGCAATGGCACTCTCTCAGAATCCCCATTCCCTGTCCTGTCTGCCCACTGATAGGAATAGTGGCACAACATGCCTGCGATGAGCCCCACTGCGTCGTTCTTGAACGCCAAAATACCGGCCGTAGTGACAAGCATGACGTTCCATCTCCGTGTGCGCTCCTCGTCATCAACAGCGCGGTGACGCTTGCTGTCTCCCGCCCTCCCGCCATCGCTTCCGCTGACAGAGACTTCCCAAAGATCCGGAGCACCGTGGTTCAGACTTTGTCCTACTCTTGCGAGCTCCAGACCGGCAGCGAGGACCATGATTCCTATGAGACTTCGCGGGAACGCAGCTAGTAGGTCGAGCAGTGACTCTCCGAAGAACAACCCTAGGGCGGATTTGAAAAGCCCGAGAAAGATAATGCTAGCACCGCTGCGTGCGCCAAAGCGATACTGAGCGGCCAGCCCACCAGAACCGTGGCAAACAGGCATGGCGCCAAACCAGCAGCCAAGCAGATTCATGATTGCAACGCTGATACCGACGGCTGTGACGGTTGGAGAAGGCAGTTCTGGGAGTAAGTCCGAGGCCAGTGCACTGACAGCGATAACTGAGTTGAGAGTGGTTAGAGGAAGTTGGGCGACACCCATGCCGATGGCATCGCTACTCCAGTTGGGCAAGATGAAATACGGGTTCCAGATACGCAAGCGGGGCATCGTCCTGTCCCCGTCGATGGCAACACGTATCACGGCGATGACTACACCAACCAGAAATAGAAGCAGAGCAAAAGGGAAGCGCGTGTGCCGCTGACTGAGCATGAGCAACAGGAAAGCGACGAAAGCCCAGGCGTGGTTGTCCAGAGGTAGGGCCCACACGGGTTCAAGCTGTTGTAGGAGAGAAGAGCCTGCAGATATGGCTAATGATAAGCCAGCTCCAAGCTGAATTCCCTTGATGACGGGAACAGGTATGATTCTGGTCACGAGACGAAGCAGACCCGTTACGCTGAGTATGAGAACTAAGCCAGCCGTAACACTGCCGGCGGCCATGGTGTCGCGCTGTGATGTGTGGGAAGCTATCGCGGCTGCCGCAATGGCCTAGAGATGAACGTCAGAGGCAGGTATTCTTCAAAAGAGCCAACGATCGCACTACCTTCATGGGCTGGACGGGCAGCGGTATCCCAAAGACAACGCCGGTAACCACATTGAAGATACCAGAGAAAACTAGCGTGGTGGAAATAGAGATAGAGCCGTTCACTGCAAGAGTGATCATCAGGGGGAGCAATGTGCCCAGATCCCCCAAGGCGCCCGAGACCTCGGCCACGGGTGAGCTGCGAAGGGTGTCGACATTGTGTCTGTAGATCCGCTTGATGTTCGAGTGAAGTTGCATTTTACAGTTTCCGCGGTATATCAATACGTTTACATGTAAATCCTAGGTTAGAATAATGACATCTGTCGTCTTCGTAGGTAAAAAGTGTGCAAGAGTCAGACCTCCGGTAGATCTTGGTGAGGACGGACCTACGTAGCGGGACCTGTTCTTGCGCGCCCAATAGGTGTTGTCAACGGTGTACAGACTAAAAAAGATGGTGGCGTAAACATGGCAGCGCTGCTCGTTCCAATAGAATTTCTGTACAGCTGTACAGCAGTACAGTACAAGTTTACCCACTGCGATATTTTCCCTGTTTCTCATGTAAAGTTGGCAGGTATCGAAATGTGAAGCATGGCAATAGCGATCCTTGTGATGATTTCTTGTTATCGACGCACTTGCCGTCCTTTTGCACCTACCTCTCCCAGACTCCAGAGCCTGCCATAGACTTTTGTGGACTGAACTTGATGACAGCAACTGACGACGGCCCGAAACCAATATTCTGTAGCAGACTTATCTTCTTACAAGCTGGATCATTCCCATGTAGTCAACCTCTATCTAAGAGTCAAATGTGATACTACTATCATTCAGGTATATTCTAACGTGTGGAGAACACTAAGCTACGGTCTTGTTTAGTTGGCTTTACAGGGCTTTGGTGACCTCATCGACTGCGGTACTGTGTATGTCCATACTGGTATACCTCTCACCAGTCGTGCTTTGTTCTAGTGTTTGCTCTGAGCTTGGGAGCGAAATGTCTGCAGCTTAGGTATGCTGTATTACTGCCCTTTGCCTTGTGAACAGAACAGGGGGGAATGTGAGTTCTTCCAACCCCAACCTAACCTAAAGCATGGCCAGGTTGGAGTTTCGTTTTCCCACTTGTATGCTGGACAACTGGACAGCTGGACAGCTGTACACCTTACAAGTTCGCATCCCTGGGGCGCTTGTACACTCCATTACATATACAGTTAGCGCTCAGCTAGGTCGGAGCAAATCACCTCCACGCGCCCACTTGTCAAGCCTCGAAGAGGAAAAACGTAAATAATCAGTACCTTCAGAATACAAGAATTGGGACCTCCCCCCGTCCCCAGGTGTCCAGGTCTCTCCCACTCCATCCCCGGTCATCGCATCAAAACATTCACCATATTGCTGCACGCGCCACCCATCGCATCTTGATACACATAAACTTACCCAGGTTAGGTTTCAATAACTGGTGTTTTGTCACACGAATTGGCGTTTGTCTTTCTTGGTCACAAATTCTACGTGACCAAATCGATATTCTAAAAGAATCACTTTGTATCCTTGCTCTTTGTTCCAAACAACCCATTCAGAGCTACCCCCCGATAGCTATCCTTGCAACCAAGATGTCCGGCACAAATAGTTGGCTACAACGGCAGCGCAAAACCGACCTCGCCGAGCTGGCGCAACGTACAGGTCTCAAGAAGTATGTGCTATTCTCCCATCTGTAGCTGGTGTTTTTGTTCCATTTTAGTTCCATCGACTGCGTTAGACACATCTCTGTCTCGGCGTCGCGCATGTTGGCGCGCTGTCGGTGGTGGAGGCTTCAATTGTCGCGCAACCCCACGCGTCATGGCATCCGTCATACAATCATCAGCGCCTGAGACAAATTGCGCATGACTAACATTTCCTCCTCCTCGAACAGCTACGATGCGCTGAAGAAGGTCGAGCTGGAGCTTGCTCTTGACGAGTTCCTGGCCGAGAACGCGGCCACCTTCCAAGCGGACCCAAAGCTTGCCAACTACTACGCAAGTCGCGCTCGCACCATCCAGTCGCCTATGAAGAAGGATGTAGACGCTCCGGTAGAGAGGCTCCGGGCCGCCAAAAGGCGTGTTGTCAAGGCCACCGAAGACGCGCTCGCTGCTGCGCCTGAGTAGGTTACGCCCTCCTTACCTATGCTTTCCTTTCACCCAGCCCTCAACTAACAGTGCCCCTGCCCCTCCTCAAGGTCCGAGGAAGAACCCAGCAGCACCTCGACGGTTGTTGTGCAGACGCCTTTGCGCGCTTTGTCGCTCGCAAGTCGCATTCCTCTGCCCGCCACGCCTGCCGATGTTGCCAACGCCGTCGACCGCTCGACAGTCGCGCTCCGATCGCGCGTCTCGTCGGTGTACAAGGAATCCGGCATCCCCGAGGCCACACACGCCACGCGTGAAGCGCTTTCCACCGTGAACTCGGTGCTTTTCGTCATCTCCGCCTTCGAGCTCTACTTCCTGCGCCCGGAGATACTGGCGGACAAGTACGCCTTCACCATCCCGGCCATATCCTTCCTCGGCACGAGCGACTACCCGGTCTTCGTGCCCGACATGTTCCTGCTCCTCACGTCGTCGTTCTGGTCCCCCGCGTTCCTCTGGGCCTTGACGAGCACCATCCTCCCAAGCATCGCCGGCTACTTCATCAACCTCACGACGGGAACGCAGCCGCAGGGCCGCATCACGCGTCGCAGCGCACCCCCGCCCGAGACGGTCGTCGACCCCCTGACCTTCAGCGTCGTCAAGGCCCTCGTCTCGTATGTCGTGTACGGCCAAGGCGTGACGTTTGGCGGCCGGATCAACCCGACGTCCATCGCCCGTGTCAATTCGGCCATATACGGTGGCTACAAGGGCATGCTGGCCGGTGCCGCTATCAGCGGTCTCTTCAGCATCTACGACGCGGTGCTAAGGAAGTAAACAAAAAAAAATAACAACCAGTTGGCTGGCTTCTCTTGAAAGGTTGCGACAACAAGCTTTGTATCCCGCCCGTGGAAATACAAGAGTAAAAATGATCGACTGCCTCTCGTGCGTAGCGATGGGTTTGGGGTATCCTTGATGGTGGGAAAGAAATGGGTGTCATGAAGGATGTGACGGTCTCGACAGCCCGATGGCTGGCTATCTACATCATAGGCTATTTTTTATGGCGTTTTTTCTCAAGGGGGAGTTGGTTGGGCGGCGTTGGCGGCGTTTTTTTGTCCCTTCCCTTCCTATCTATCGCCCTATAGCTAAACTAAGTAGCTAACCTAGCTAGCTGCACTCTGGTATACCATCGACGACATCTATTTTTCAACATTTTTTTTCTCTTTCTCCCTCATATAGCGACGCCCCATTCCCGCCCAGAAATGATGGGAGTCGAACACGCCTATCCCAAACATGTCACATACATCACTTGGAATCATCACGCCCCACTCCGAACGAACGAACGGCTTGATATTCTTTCCTGTTTCCGGGTTGGGCTGGTCTGGTCTGGTTCCTTGGAGGAGAGGTTCTGTTTGTTTGTTTGTTTTGCTCTGGGAAAAAGAATAATTCTTGTATTGGATCCCCCCATAGTTTTTTTTTTTTTTCAAAAGGACGCACGATGAGATAGGATGAAGTGAGAGTGAAGCAGGCAAGCGGGTGGTGGTGGTGGTGGTGGTGGTAGGCTACTTTTAAGTAAATAAATATGTAAATGGTTATGTTACTCACTTACCTACCTACATAGTGTTCAAGACATTCATTCGACAATGGAGGGAGAGAGAAGAAAGCGGACTTTGGATGCTATGCTAACAAACACATTTCAGCAGCATCCAAGCAATCGTTTTTTTTTTTTTTTTTTCGCTTGCTTGCTTGCTTGCTCGGTCGGTTGATTTGATTTGGTCAAGGGAAAAGGGGATAGATGGGAACGCCTTCTTGAATTGAACTGATTTTAAACTCGGCCTTCTTTCCACGAGAATTATCTATCCTCTTTTTTGTTTGTTTGTTTGTTTCTTTATTGCTACTGCCCGTGGTAGATATTAGTTACTTAGGCACCATACCGTACCGTATCCGTATCGTATATAAGGACTATAGACAATTTTCTCTATTTCATTCTTCACAAAATAGTCTAGTCTAGTCTAGATAAAAACCGATAATTGAAGGTTATATATAATATATGTTGGAACTTGACTCTTCCCCCGTCTCCTTCCTTCCTTCTGTTCGCCCTCCCCAAGTGTCAGTTTGTTCTGTTTACTTATAAAACAGTCAATCAACCTTGATTGAACTGACCATTAGAAGAATCAACTCATAAGAGGTAAGGAGGTGCTTGCTGTCGGGAGACGATGTAGGGTGGGTTGTTAGTTGCACAAGCCCCTACAAGCTGAACCTATTCGCTACTCCAAGACATTTCTTGGGAAGACGTGAAAGTTGGGATGAAGAAGTGACCGCACACTCATAGCAGCAATTTGTCTTGAAGCAAACGGCACTTCCGAGGTAGAGATGTGAAAACCCTTTTCCAGATTTTAAGTTTAGCTAGGTTAGATATATGTATGTAGCTAGTTCCGATCCGAAGAGTATATTATATACATGATTATGCATCAACCGTAACGAGGTACCGAGCTGATTCAAAATAAACACGCTTCGCTTTTCTCTTCTCTACAACTCCGCCCTTCTATGATTTGACCTGAATATTCGGCCAAGGGTATCTTGCAACGCTCTTCTCAACTGGGTACCCAGGTGCCTCTTCCGGGCTATTTGAGGACGCATGTCTTATGCTGTCGCTTCGTGTTGCCTGAAAGCAATTCTGTGTCTCGTCTGGTTTATTTCTCTGGGACAGTGGGACTTCGCCTGTCTGCATGTGAATCGGTGTACTTTAAATGTGGCGAGCGGGAGCCGAAAGAAAAAGTAAAAATCTAGAGAAGGACAGCGGGTTTCTGCCTTCAAGTCCCATCGGGGACAGTCATCGAGAATACCCTGTGCCGTTGAATGTTCATGTGCCATCCAGCTCATGATGTTCTCACAAACTCAACAGTGTCTCCTCGGCTTCTTGTATCATAGGCTCTTCCAGCCTCTTTCTTTCCTTTCACCCGTGTCGTCACAAGCTTTTGGTAATCGCATAACGACGTCCATCAGAACTCCCTTTCTGCTGGATCTTCCCATTTAATAGGGTGTACCAGCATACTCCTGAGACAGAGGCGGCCGCTGCTAGTCGGGTCTTCTTCTTCGTCTCGCCCGCCACGCAGTGTGCCCTCGCCGGCACGGCCGCCGTTCCTACCACAGCCGTCCATTTGGGCATAGCCGAGCCATCTTCTCCAGAGCAGCCCAGCAAACTCACTGTTGTAGTACCAACTGGTCCCTTTATGGTTGTGCTCGTTATTCAGGTCGAATGGGGAGCCACGACCGCTGGTGCTATGCTCTTCACCGCCATTAAATGCTCGATCAATCTCCCCTTGTGGCCAGTCACGATCTATGTAAACCGGATGGGGTGCATAAACAGCCTTTAATCCGCGGTGAAGTGCAACACTGGCTGGGAACATCTCGCTGAACATGCTATGGTGGAGGCGCCATGTTTCCTCGTGCATAGATGTCAGTAGACGGCGGGAAAGGCGGGAAGCTGTGACAATCGAACATCGGCGAGGAGGTTTGGGGAGGGTGGTGTCGTAGCCGGTAACATCTGAGGCGAATACCCAACCAGAGTCTTCGACGTCAAAAATAGGGTTCAAGGCTATGAGGTCGGCGTCTTCCCCAACACCACATTCTGGTGATCCTATACCGTCTGCGCAGCTGTCGGGCATAGGAGTCTCTCCTTGCTGCAGTGTGACCCTACCAGCGAAGGGAATTGGACCGAGGATTGGCTTCTTGCCTGACGTTAGCATCCCGGACTGCACAAAGTTGGTGAAGTTCTCCCACGCGCCATGAAAGCCAGGGATATAGTATCTTGCAGCACGCTCCCATGCGCCAACTCGGCTCTGTTTCGCGGCCCATTTCCCGATACGATCAAAAAGTTCGTAGTAGGAGCCAAGCCATCGCATGTCCATTTCCCAGTTCCAGAAATGTTTATATTCCGGGTGCCTCATAGCAAAGTACTGGAGCGCCATATGAGCGGATCGATAGACTCCATGAATGTCGCCGTTGGAAGGATTCTCGTAACTATCACCGAAGTTACCGGGGTAGTATAGTCTCATCAGTGCTTCTGACCACAGCGTACATAGCCCGTGAAACTCTGCAGGTACGTTGGCATCAAGGATATCCTGCGCTGTCGTGGAATCGGCCCATATAGGGGCGTTGTTGTCTCGAACGTGGAAGAGGAAATGCACATCGTATTCACCGCCCGACCGCAGGTTTAGCTCGGAGACCATAGCACGGAAATTCAGCACTGCGTGTTCTGTCCACTTGAAACCGACATAGGTTCGGACGACGATGGCTGTCCGGTGCAGCTTGATGTGACCAGTTACTGCAAGTTCTGCATCCAGAGTCTCGTTGCCCGTGAAGAAGCGCTGTCTGTTTGATTCAAGGCATCGGGACTGCGCCGCAGCCCAATCGACGCCGCTCCAGTCAATCTGGCCAGAGGCCTCCCATACAGCTTGGCTACCCTGGCTCTCGGTTTCGTTTATCCCGACCGCACCCCCTTCCTTCGCACCGTACCCAAGACCGTACGGTCCGTATCTGCCAAATCGGTCAAAACAGATATCGCTCCGTAGCCCGAGAACTTCATATGAGCCAAGGGAAGCCTCGGGTTGACCTTGCACAATGCCGTAATAGGCATGCACATCTGGTGCGAGGGTCTTGTTCTTGGCGTCGACATAGCAGGGAGAGACCTTAACGTAGTTTCTCCCCACTGCCTCCGAGTTGTAGTCCGGATAGGGCCGATATGGGACGGGGGTGGGTAGTCTGGTGTGATGCGGCGTTGAAGCCGGCGTAGGAATCGAAGCCGGCCCCGGATATTCAGGCTTATAGTCGGTAGGGTGTACTAGAGCCCTCAATCCTCTGTAATAGCCATCTAAGCTATGGCCACGGTGGTTAGCCAACGGAGTTCTTAGTACCAAGGGGACGGAGATCAAGCAGCTTACTGTTTATACCTGAGCCACCTCGGTCTGCCAGACTCTCTATCATCAACCTCCTCTCCACCCTCTCCGTCCTGTCCGCCCCCCTGCTCCTCTTGAACTGCTTCACCGTTGCCGGCTTCGGTCTGATATGAAACGTGCTGCCGATCCTGGGCGTCCTCATCCTGGGTAGGTTCCTCTTCGAGCACAATGCTGACTTCTTGAGTTTGGTCTTGCACTGGTGGATTTGTACTGAATTGATCCACGGCTTCAGACGCTATCTGGCCACCGACTGAATCGCCACCAACACTGGCAATATCCTGGAGTGAGGCCTTGCCGACATGGAGTCGTAGAATATTTCGTGATTTGTCTGACACACCAGAGTTCAAAACAGCAAATACCAAGAGACAGGCGATAGCGAAAGTCCATAGAGTAACACGTCGGTAGTGACAGTGACCTAACAACCCTCCCATTGGGGGGCAGGAGGTGGGGCGAACATTGTTATGCGTCGGCAAGCGGCCGTTCTCTTTCCCGGAGACCGTAGTAACGAGTGTGGCGAACTTCGGCTTCAAGGTGGTAGAGATCCTCTGAATCCTGCTGCGATGTAAAAACATGGCGGCTGTCCTTTTGCAAGTTCACGCAAAGAAACGACAAGCCGCAAAAGAGCGTGAGCAGACCATTTCAAGCTCCGTGTGATATGGACATCGATTGCCTGTGCGCCCCGAAGGCTACAGAGAGGCACAGATACGGAGATAGGTAGGGTTGAGTGAGAGTGAATTGAAAGCTGGTCAAGGTGCAAGATACTAGGAGAGATGTGGCGCGGGCACAGCACCGTGTATTATGCTTGAACTGGTAGCCTAGATATGTTGATATGAGCAATCAATGCGTATCGGAACGTGCTCTTGCTGGCGGGGCTCCTACGTAAACTTGAGAAGAGGCCACGAATCGCTTAACAAACTCGGAAAGGGAAACCCTGACCACGGTATCGGCCTCCCGGCAAGTACAATATGTGTCCCTAAACAGCAAACGATTGAGTGGGTGTGTCTGGAAAAGTGACCATCGAACGGCGGTCAAGGTGAGGTCAGGAGAAAGGAGTCCGGGGAATGGGGTTTTGATTTCTGCAACCCTATTAAAACTTGTGTAGCACAATAGGCCCTTTCTGTGTTTGATGTACCAACTCATTAAAATACGGTGTATAAGCCGAGACCAGGCGCCCCAAGGTAGAAGACCTTGAGCGCGAGGTTTTCGACAGTGTAGGTAGGCACACGTTTCTGAAACACACACCGAGGTAGGTAGGTACGAAGGGAGGCACTCTCACAGGCACAACACAGTGTAACCGAGTATACAACAGCAGGAACTAGACCAAGGTAGGCACAAATGTAGGATATGTGTGCGTACAGATACACAAATATCGCTGGTGCTACTTGCTAAAAGGGGGGGGATCTCTGATTGCCCAAAACGGATAATCCAGGATACATATTCTCATTATATTGGATGGTCACAAGACATGCCCAGGCCTGATACCTACATGTACTTTAAGTTGTCAATACAGCAGGATTTCTCCATAATTCTGTAACAATAGTCCTTAGCTTTAGGCAAGCACGGCCAAGAAGATCTTGGTCCGGTTTTGCTAGCACTTGCAAATTGTAATCAGACAGAATTAAAATCTCCAATCGAAGCTTCCCCTGGCGGTCTCACAGCTAACATGATCTTCGATGGGAAAAGCACTCGAGGAAAGTGCGAGGTAGCATGAAACATCGTAAGGTCTCAAGTCAAGGAGCGGACTTGGTGATGGTAGAGTATGCAAACTGAAATAGGGTTTAGTTCTTACCACACGCTTGACTTGAAATAATTTGATGCCCAATCCCGTTCGTATCCTAGACTAGTGTTACCGGAATACAGCAGTAGGCAATGTGTATAACTCTAATCTTACCCTTGTAGTGCAGAGAAGCTCAGATCTCAATGTTCCTGGTTCTGATCCGAGGGGAAAACCCCGCAAAGGGATACTCAGAATCAAGGTACCTAATCAACTACATGATTGATAACTCAGAAATACAAAGAAGCTTGTCACGGCGCCTGTCTTTCACCTATACAGGTCTGATGAAATCAAAGAAAGCTCCATAGAAGAGCTTGCGTGGCACGGTACAGACACGGATACAGTTGAGGTATTACCTAGTTCTGTTAGCTTATACCGTGTCAGAAGAGATACACATATTACGTTCGGGGTTTTCCCCCTAGAACAACGACAATATTACAGAGAAAGTACGCTGGCCATGCACAGTTGATTGCGCGTCTGCTGCCCGGTCAGGAACATCCACGCGTCAATCAAAGTTTAAGCACCCCTCATTCCTCTCCGCTACATTCGTCATTGCGGAGGGGCTATATAGCGTTTTTGTAGTAACTGCATCACAGTTTCTCACAGCCTTACCCTGGATTTCTTATCCGTTTTGGTCTCAAGCGTCGTTTACAGGACCATTTTTCTCCTCCCGAACACTGGAGGGGGGAGGGCTGTTCTCGTGCTTTCCTTCCCGTGGCACGTTCCTATCCTTGCCATCGATACTGTCTCTCCATCCTTTGCCGTTTTTGACCGTCAAGTACGTACACACGGCCCCGGTAGTCACGAAGAGAGAACTGATGGTTGAGAACCAGCCAACGCCGATAGCCTCGATGGCGGGCAACACCACCGCAGTCGCCAGACACCCAGAGAGGTACCGGACCGCGTAGTTGCCGGCAATAACCTCGGCGCCGCGACTGTTCATCACATCCAAGCAGTAAGTGTTGAGCGACGGGAAACAAAACAATTGAGCGGCTCCCTGTAAGAAGAGGACGACGACTGTAAGCGGGATGCCGCCAACGTCTTTTTCCACGCACCACCCGTAGACGAGCACGCATGCGGGAATCACGATGCCCATGAACGGTAGGGCCGAGTACAAGCGATCCTCGGGAATTCTCTCACCGCGCTTGCGCATGTATACTTTGACGATGTAGTCGGCATACCGGCCCCCGACAAACGTCCCTGAAAGATAGCCAAATCCAGGGGCAAGGTAAAATAGGCCGCCCTGCAACGGGGTCGTGAGATGATATCGTGGATTGAGAACATATCGTATCGGCGTCAACAGGCTGTACATGTTCCACACAAGGGCAGAACTGGCGAGACCAGTCAAGACGAAATCTGCATAACCATGGAGTCAGAGAATGTTAAGAGGACTTGGTGTCTTTGATGAAGACGTACTCGGATATTTGAACAACTTCAGCACTCGCCAGGGGTTGAGCATGGAAAGCAGTTTACGGCTCTTTTGGCGCCTACTGCTCCCCACGAGGTCGTCTATCTTCTTGTGGAAGATCGTCTCTGGCATCAAAAAGCATATGCCGGCGGTACAGATAGCAGCAAGGCCGGTTTGCAACCAGAAGATCACTCGCCATGAGGTATATGTGACGATGAGACCACCGAGAAATGGCCCAAAGGCTGGGCCGGTCAATGATCCTGACATGAACCACCCCGTGGCGGTTCCGCGCTCCGTAGGGCGGAAGATATCACTGGACACAGGTTGAGTTAGTCGATAGAGATCTGCAGTGGATGGCTGTGGTGTGATTTCGACAGTGCCATAGTTGGCCATGAGCAAAAGTCGAGAGCAAATGCAAGAAGAGTGGGCGATCTACGGAAAAGCAGTTTTTACCTTATGACTGCAGCGCCGTTCAATAGAAAAGAGGTGCCTAGAAAGGCTGTGAATAGGCGGAAGAAGAAGAAAGCCCCCAGGTTGGGCGAAAGCGCAGTGCCGACGCTAGCGACAACGAATCCCACCCCAGTGGTCAAGGCGACCTGTTTTAAAGATATCCATTGTCAGAAGCAGCGGAAACGTCGTGTTGCAAGAAGTTGGAAATTCTTACCGGCCTACGGCCGTACACTTGGCTCATTGGACCCCAGACGATGGGCGACAGGCCCATGAAGAGCAGATAGAACGCATTGACTAGGTTGACGATGGAGCCCGTCGTATCATACTCTTTCGCGACCTCTGGTGTCGCCGCCAGTACAGACGTGCTAGACACGGGCGAGAGAAAAGCGCTGAACGCTTGCAGGAACACGATGATGTCTTTGGGTCATTCGTTTGGAATACTGTTAGCCATTTCAAAATGCCCAGAAAGGGGGAAATGTACAGAGTGAAAATGGGAAGCAAAAGGCATGAGGAGAAAGAAGGGGATTGAGAGGGCTGGCTGGGACACACTTTTCCGGTGTTTGGGCAATACATCGTAAAAGTCATCCGGGACTTCGATGGCAGAGTCGATGGGCTGGACCGGGGCGTCTCCGAGCGCCGAGTGTGATGTGGGACATCTGTCGAGCATGTCCGGACGGAGGTTTCCTTCGCCACCAGCGTCACTTACCCCGTCGCCCGGCCCGGCATCGTTCGAGGAGTGAGTCCCCGAGCGGTATGTCGATGACGACGAGGACGCCTCGCTAGTCGTGCTCCTGCAGCTACTACGCCGGCACGGAGCCTGGGAGCGGTTGCCCTCGGAGCGGGCGGGGCTTCTTGGCTCGGAACGTTCAAGGTTGGGCATTGCGTTGTCTTCCTGCTACTTTCTTTGGATTCTATGAAATGGGGAGAGATAGTTGTTGGAATAGTGACGATGGCGATCACGGTTGGGTCATCGTAGGCCAAAGAGAGGAGAGAGAGAGAGAAAGAGATAAAGACAAATCATCAGCAGTTATCTACTAGGTGCCAGGTATGTACGGTAGAAAGAGTATGCATAGTAGGAAGGGTCTTGGTGTCAAGACGCAGGAGTCGAACTTTGTGCATGAAATACTGCCAGATACGGAACCCGACCGATGATACCGTACATTATATACACGCGTTGAGAGAAAACTTAAGCAACCTACCCTTGTATCTAATAGCCATGGATACCTGGTCAAGCTCAAGTTATGAGAAAGGAAGATGACAGAGACCTACAGGAATTGTTGGGAGAAAATGAGCCTAAAGAGAAGAGGGAAAGATATTATTTTCATATAAATATTTAAATCAAAAGGCCAGGCTTATACAGACAGGGCACTAATCTCAAAGACAAGGTTGAAGGAAGAAGAATCAGAAAGAATTTACCTGCAACGGACGTGTAATTTTATGTACAAGAGACCCAAGGATGAAATTTCATCGGGATGTTGTGACCGTACAGCTGTACTGCTGTACATAATCACCGTAAACTACGATAGGTTAGGGCACAATATCCACTATTTTCCGGTATTTGGACTAACCTAACCTAAGGTTAATAGGCTCGGTAAAGATGACCAAGGGTGCTATTGATTTTCGTCCTTTTTTAATTTGGTCTTTCTTTTCCCTGTAGCCTCTTGTGTAAGTAGGTATGCAGTATTTGACGAGGTAATAACTCAAGAATTGTACCGGCATGTGAAGGGTGAAGGAAATTAATGTTGACTTCTAGGCACAGTAGGTACGTACATACGTAAGAGGGTCGTGTTTATGTACTTAGATGTGCAGAAACTTGTATGTAACAGCTCTCGATGGTCGCTTTCTTAAAGTCTGTGGTAATTAAGTATGTTAGACATTTGGCATGTCAAATGCCTTTTTATCTTGCAGCCCCTTTGATATACGTGTAAGAAACTTAGTTAGCGAGGTTTATTCTTTATTTCAAGTTATACAGCAGTCAGTACATGCTTACATTTATGTGATCCATTGCTGACATACAGTAGAAAAGGTGAGAAAAGTTGCGAAATAAATCAAGATTGCCGCTCGGATCCGTAACATCTCCACATCTCCTCCTTCCTGTCAATTACTCAATTCATACATCATCTCCAGTTTTTTTTCTCATGTCGTCGATCGAGTTCTTGGCGCTTCTGCTGCCGAATTATCCCGTATTAGGTTAACCTAAGCTTAGAAGGTAGACTAGGTTTACATACGTCAGGCTCCGGCTACGTATTTCCGGGTGGTGGAACTTGTTACAACCCCTGGGGCTCGGAACCGGCACCGCTCTCCCCTTAGTGTGCCTGCGGACTCGCATCCCACACATCTCCGCTTCCGGCCTTCATTCAGGTCTGACTCTGACTCTCACATACAATATCAGGTGGCCGTCGTATCCCGCCCCATGACGATGGAGAATAATGTGACAGTCCCCGTCGTGCAGATCTTCTTGGAGAGAAACCTTTTTTTTTTCCATTTTGGGTCTGATAGCGTGCGTTATGCTTCCTAAGGTTAGATAGGCTCTTGGCTTTCAAGGGAGATTTAGAGTGAATTTGCACTGCACTTGCAAACTCTCCTTCCGAGAAAAGGCCTTGCTGATAAAATAAGCGTGCATGGCGCAATAAATAGTCCTCGTCCTTGGGATGATTAATTTGTCCAGAGAATCATAGTCAGATAGGGACCGAGAAGATATCCCACAAGACCCAGTTTCAATAGAATCCCGAAAGATTAGACACCGCTGGGACCCTTTTTTTCTGACTCCCAAGGCTCGACTCTTTCCTATGTTGATCTCGTTATAACAGCCCGACGGGGCATCAATGCATGGGAGAAACAGTCTGCATGTCAACCCAACGACCAGCGAGCCACACCCCGGTTCTCCCATCGTGGAAACTTCTTTTTACACCCGAGAGAGAGAGAGGAATGGCTTTCTCAGTACCCTTCGCCTAGGAGGACTGTCCTGCCGCCTCCATACCACAGAGGCCCAACCCTGATATCCAGGCCCTTCTCCTGGCCCACTAGCCACTCTCCAGTCAGCTCGGAGCCCGGGTTTCCCCATACCTCGGTCTCGAGCCAGTTGTTGACATCGTCGATGGCCTCGACCCACTTCTTCCTCTGCTCGGGCGTTGCGTGATCTTCGTGCGTGAGGTACCGCCCCAGCGTGACGTGAGCACTGGGGACGACGTACCGCGAGTCGATCGTGGCGCCGGCTTTCTTCGCCAGGTCCCACAGGTCCCTCCGCAGGTGGTGGTACGTGTAGCGGTCGCCTTGCTCCAGGACGTCGGCATTATCCGGCGCCACCGGAGGCGGGGACACCACGGGCTCACCGGCAGCCGGCACGAACGAGACCGCGAAGGCGGACAGGTCGTACGACACCATGGGCTTGACGAGGCGGGCCCGGTGTCGGTACGTGTAGCTGGCTATGGTCGGAAGCGCCGGTTTCAGTCCTTCTTTGATCGTCTCGATTTCGTCCGGCGTGCGAGAATGTGCTAGCTCCAATGCAGTTATATGCACTTTGAAACGACATACGATATTAGCTTGTGTACAGACTCCTATTGACACAGCATGAGAGTCCTTCCGCAAGATTTCTGTCGACAAGTATCCACAGATATGGAAGAAGCGCGGAGATGGAAGCCAGAGCCTTCTGGCCCAATGATGAAATGACGAGCTGGGCGGTTACTTACTGCGATGCTGTGGCATCAACCATATGTCTAGAAGGGAGAAACCCAGTCAGCTGCTATGCTCAAACCCTATATGAAGAATCTGTCGTTTTCCCAGGCATGTACCGCGGTAACAGGCCCTTTCCATGTGCTTGAACAGCTCATGATCTGGTCGCGACCGCCAGCCTCAAGAGTTCTGGGATACGAACGTACTCGGCGCAGCCTTCTGCAGCTTCTCCTGAATCACTTGCAGTAGCTCAATAATGTGAATCGGTGGTCGTCCCCAAAACACCATGCAGTATCCTATTCAGGAGTGAGGTTTTGTCAGCAATTCGCCCCTGTGCTATCAAACAAAAAGCTATCTAGATCTTTGGGACAATCGGCTGGGGATGCATTGTATATATATATATATAACATACTCGGGTCCTTGAAGCCTGGTTCCAGATCTGGGTTCTCGAGCCGAAGCAAGTAAGGGTCGATAATCAGCTCCTTGAAGTCGGGGTCCAGAAACTTGTCTTTCTGCTGCGCGTTGCGCCGCGTACGGTGAGCTGTGTATAACGCTTGGATCTCAGCCTTAGTTTTTCAAAACTGCTGTTAGCGGACTCCAAACTCGAATCTCGCCCAGTCACGTCCCCGAAGGAAATAGATGTGGGAGACCAGGGGAGAGAGAAAGAGGAGGGACTCAACTGGATCATCCTGACAGGCTTCGATCAAGGCGTTATACGGGTTTTCGCCCGGCTTCACCACCACGCCGGAGAGGTCTTCCAGCTTGTTCCTCACGTCGGTCGACTCGAGAGCGGGGGTCATTTTTTTGGATCTTATTATCAAAAAGTTTGCAAAAATCGAATATTTAGGAAATAAGTGGTAATTGCTCAACTGCTTCTCGAACCTAAGTCGATGATTGATGTCTTTTTATGCGCGTTTTTTGTTCAGCTCAACCAAGCTCTAAGATTTGTAGCTGAATGTGTCAGGATTCAAGCGTCAGAAATGAAACATGCTTAATCAGGCGGCAACGAGTGCAAATGAAGATTCCGAATATAAATCTCCGGTACCCATGATGGGCGCTTCCTCACAGCCTCCCTTGGCAGGGGTCAGGTCGGCTTGGCTCGGAAGACCCTCCGTAGCCGCCGGCGTGGGGGGTCTTTTCGAGGGGTAAAAATGTGCCACATCTCAATAGACAGATACTATCTAGTCTAGCCACACCAGCCACTACATGGGTACACAAGGTACAGACAGATGCTTGCTTGAATCTATTGTTCCAACCTAATGCGGTGATTCAGTCTTGAATAAAAGTGAAAAGAAAGGAATAATTCCTGTGTACCTTGATGAATCACATATGCCCCATTGATTTGACCTGAGGTTGCCGTGCTCCTGTGAAAATCCAACCGCTGGCATCTATCTACCTAGACTAATGTACCTCGGTACTTCTCAAGTAGCAAAGTGCAGGGCCTTTCGAGTTCATTCCCGGGTATGCGCGCTCCGCCCCCTTTCGGGCAAACAATAACAAAACCCAACAAACAAAGCAAATGTCGCGCGTGTGAAAAGTTCAACCATACAGGCATCCCATATATACCTCTGTACTTCTCAAGTAGTGCAGGCAGGTGCTGCTGCCTCCCTCCTAACCTACCTAACCCTAGGACTTCATTCCCGGGTATGCGCTCTCCGCCCCTTTCGGGCAACAACAACAACAACAAGTATATGTTTCATGTACGTGTCAAATAGATAAATGTAACAACACACATCACGTGCGTGCCTCGTGATCTGGTGAACTACATGTCTTGTTTATCACTTGAACGGAATCATGAGTTATCTTGTCCCCCTGCAGCTGTGTCTACCTATCTGTTAGAAGTAGATACGCCCATTACCTATGTCAGAATTTTGAATCTGATGCTACTCCCTACATGGTACCTACATTCCCAATAACTGATTCACTGGCTGAGGCAAGTGTGTGTAGATACAAACCAGTGCAGTGCATGATTTCTTGTGCTGCTGCAAAAGTTAGAAATAATCCCGGGTTTCTAGAACATTGCCTTCTGGCACCTCTCCCTAATAATGACCAGGCCTCTCATCTGGCTACCTAAAGTAGATAGATACTTCTTGGTAGTAGTTTCCAAGTTGTGCACAGAAAACACCAGCAAATTGTTCAGATGTAAATTGCCGCAGTCCCAGAACTAACTACACTTGTATTATTCTCGTTCTCCCATTCTAGAAACCTCCTCAGAGCTTTGTATATAAAGGGCGACAGATGCTGTTGGCTTGACGGTGCTAGAAGGAATAATGAATGTGAAACAGACCTTGAGACAGCATGGGGATCTGCTACCCTAGGCTTCAAATTTTTGCCTTTTCTATGGCCTAACAAAGACTTTTTATCCTAGAACCATCTGGTTTCAAAATTCACAAATTCCAACTTATGGATGCGCTTTTGTGATATTTCTGTTCTATCTAGAACTGTCCAGTTGGTATGTATGATCTGTGTTCCAAGGAACACATATTGAATTACCAGCCTGTGTTTTTGTAGTTTGAACTGTTTTTATGTGAAAACTACCAGCATTTGCAAGGGACGATAATGTGCCTTATTGCACAAGATCCAACCTGCTTGGCAAAATCTACATATGTTGTCCATGCCTGCCCTGCTTGATGGGAAAGAAGAAGAAAAGGCATTGCTGCCTTCATCACTCTTGCTAGGTATCAAGGAGCCAGCCTAGCCTAGCATAGTACCATCCATTCCATCTTAACCCCAAGATCACCACCCGTTATATGTACAACTCGTGTTAATTGTCCATTGGTCCTTAATCACAATCACGCTTCCCGGGAGGGCCGTCTCTACCCTACCCCCCTCCTCTGCACCTGCCTGCCTCCCTCCATGTTTTTAGGTATGTAAATGTTTATCGCTCGGGAGGGCAATAACAAACTGTAATGTAATGTAATGTAATAATCACAAAAGCCCGGACCTGTAAAAGCACTTGACTTAAATCAACCCGGAAACCCGGGACCTCCCTCCTACTCCTGCCCCACGCCTCCTTCCTTCTTTTCCTGCCATCGCCTCGACGACGACATGCCAACCCCATGTAACGCGGGTCCGCTTTCATTCATTCATTTTCATTCACTGTCATTGGCTTGTTGTTGTTGTAGTGTGCAAGCACAATCAGTAACCGGTAAGTCACCATGCGCCGACATGGTTCTCGATCTTTACAGCCCAGCCTATAAGAATCTCTCCTCCCCCTTCTCCCATTGTGAATACAACACACACTGAAGAAAAATTCGACGATTTCTGCCACCTTAGGAATACCACCCACCCATGCAAAATCACCATTCCCACAAACTGAAAATTAGTTTTGCCATTCTACTTTAAATACAGAAGCACCCCAGGCTTTCCCCCAGAAAAAGTTCTTCCCTCTTCCACCTACTTTTGCAAACCGCAACCGCAGCTTTTTTTCATACAATTGTTCGTGCACACCTGAGATCATCTGTCTACAACAACAACAACAACAGAAAGTTGCCTGCCTCTTTTGCATCATCAAGGTATCAAGTCAATCAATCAATCCTTCACGAGCAAGCAAGGATACGGAAGGAAAAAACCCGAGACATTTCTTCTCTCAGCTAGCTACTACTACTACTAGTACTACTTGTTTGTTTGAAGGTTTCTTCTTCTTCTGCATTCACTAGCACCACCCTGCACCCCGTACTTGGAGTCATCAGTGCTTGATCACTCCACCCATCTTGATCATTGCCTTCCAGCTTGATCACTCCATCCATCTATCTTGGTCATTGCCTTCCCGCTTGATCACTCCATCCATCTTGGTCTGATCATTGTCTTCCAGCTTGATAGTTGCCGTTCACCTTGATCATCCACCCACCTTGGCCAGCTACCTTGGCCATATATCTATCTTGATCATTGTCATTGCCATCCATCCTGACAATCCCCGGCAATCTTCCTTCTGTCTCGCTCATTGCAATACCTCTTGACCATCCAGTCCAATTCAGTTGGCCATCAACCTCGATCATTGCCATCAGTCTTGACCAACCATCCATCATCACCTTCTTTCTTTCTTCTATCTTGGTCATCGCTGTCCCTGTCCACCTTGACCAGCAACACTCGACCTTTCCACCTTGATCATCAATCAAGTACTTCTCTTGCAATCCATCAATCATCAACTTGCCTCTCTGCATCTCTTGCAAAGAAAAAGAAGAAGCGAAAAACCTGCTTTTGCCTCACGCCACTCTATCAATCACTCACACTTGCCTTTCATCATCATCTTCGCAATGTCTTCCCGATACTATTCAGCAGGCTACGGCGCGGACTCGGACGAGGAAGGCTCCAAGTATGCCGGAAGCGAATATGAGTATGAGTACGCTGAGGACAGTCAGGATGATGAGTCTCAAGTAGAGGAGTCTGAAGAGGATTCCGAAGAAGAGACAGAGGAGTTTGAGGGAGAAGAAGGAGAGGAAGAGATTGAGGGAGAAGAAGGAGAAGAAGAGAGTGAGGAGAACGCCGGAGAAGAAGAAGAGAGTGAGGAGAGTGAGGAGAGTGAGAATAGCGAGGAGAGTGACGAAGAGGAAGGAAGCCAGACACGCAAGCCCCCAGTCCTCCGCTTGGACCTGCCTCCCATCACGGATGTGCGTCCTGCGTTTGTCGACTTGCTTAAAAGGGCATATCCGGACGTCCTGTCCGTCATTGCAGAGGGCGGATTCCATTTCAGGGTCGCCACAATCTGCTCGGGAACCGAGGCGCCCATCTTCGCCCTCAAGCTCGTGCAGGAGTCCATCCAGCACCTCCTGGAGTCTGAAATCCCCCAGAGTCTCATCACATACGAGCACCTCTTCAGCGTCGAGAGTGACGAGTGGAAGCAGGCCTACATCGCCCGCAATGCTCCCGGCAGCATCCTGTTCCGAAACGTCGCCGACTTGGGCGTTGAACCCGGAGAGAAAGCGTAAGTTATATTTTTTGTTTCTTTTTCTTCTTCTTCTCCTTTTCTTTGTTATTTGTTGTCGCGGTAGGTTGCTAATTCGTATATGCTTCATAGGCCTACCGCTCTGGGTGACCTCCAGGTCATCCCCACTGGTATCGACTTGCTCATCGCGGGCACGGCATGTGTTGACTTTTCGAATCTCAACACCAACCGTAGAAACGGTGTCGACACCGTCGGCGCTGGTAAAAAGCTCGCCAAAGAGTTCAAGGCCCACATGGCCAAGGTCCAGAAAGCTCATGCGGAGTACAAGAAGAAGGCCAGGGCCAGGGGAAAGGGGAAAAATATACAGCCCATGCCGGCGTTTGTGCCCGAGCCTCTCAGAGAGGGCTTGCTCGGCGAATTCAGCGACTGGATCTCAACAATGGACCCGGATGCGCTCCACACGATTAAGGGCTCTTCGAGCCTGACTTTCGTTAGCATGATAAGCTATGTGAACAAGCATCGACCCAAAATCGTCATCCTGGAGAACGTCAAAGGCGCCCCCTGGGATGACATGTGCCTACTTTATTTCCCTGCCATTGGCTACAAGGCCAGCCGGATTTCCCTGGACACCAAGGACTTTTACATCCCTCAAACCAGAAACCGAATTTACGCCATTGCTGTCGACAAGAGGTTTTTCGGGGACGGAGCGGCAGAAGCGATCGTGGAGACGTGGCAAACGCAGGTGGCAGAGTTGAAGCGTCCCGCCTCGTCGCCTGTGCGGGATTGGCTGCTCCCAGCCAACGACGCCTTCACGGCGAAGGCCCGTCAGGATGAGTCGGAGAAGACCATCGCCAACAGCACGGCCGTGAAGGTCAAACGGGAGACGAAGAACCAGTGGGCACGCAGCCATCTCCGCCATGCCCGCGTCCGCCGGCAGATTGGCTTGGGGCAAGCTCGTCCGTTCACCGGCTGGGGCAGGCCCGGAATCACCATGCCTTACGACAAGCTTGACAAGCTCCTCCTGAAGAGCGCCGGACCACGATGTCTTGATTTCCTCGACATTATGTATCACCAATGCATGATGACTGACGGGAAAAAGAAGGGAAGACAGTATGATATCCGGTTCAAGGACCAGATCCTCGATCTGTCCCAAAACGTTGACCGGTCACAACGCGCCGCTCAGTTCGGCATTGTTGGATGCCTGACCCCACGAGGTATCAATATGATCACCTCACAAGGCAGACTCGTTTCCGGATTCGAGGCTCTCAAGTTGCAAGGCTTGCCCCTTCGAGTTCTGGACCTCACTCGAGAGACTCAGGACCAGCTCCGCGACCTTGCCGGGAATGCCATGTCCACGACGGTGGTAGGAGCGTGCTTGCTCGCGCTGCTCATCTCCCTCGACGCGAATCTCACGGCGCCGTGCCGGGAGCTGCTGCCCTGTGCCAAGAGGGAAGTCAAGTCCAAGGGAAACGACGCGACCATCATCATCCCTCTGGACCAGCCTCGGAGAATCCATCCACTTTTTCGCAGTACCGACAATGCATACAGCGACTTGAATGCCGTCTGGGACTTGGTGAAGCGATGCCGTCGCTATTGCTACTGCAACGGCGGTGCTAAATACAGCACCGACAAGCTGCTGCGATGCGTCGTTTGTGAGACAATTCGGTGCAAGGCCTGTGCTGGCAACCCGGCCCATCACTATGAGGATTTCGATCCCATGGCGGAACCGGCCATGACCGACATGGCGTCTTACGAGATCATGAGATGTTTCCCAGCGACCATGGCCGCTATCATGACTGCATCGCCGCTCTGCTTCCTGCCGGCGCCAACAGCTGATCCTGCGTTCCAGAGGGAACTTCTGGCCGACTTGGTATCTGCTCATTTCACTTACACGGAGGTGCTCGTGTCCGAAGAGGTCACAGTCCGTTATTCGGCCAAGACAGCCAACTGGACCTTTAAGCTGGAAGCCTTGATCACGGAGGACCAACTCGCGTGGTACATATTTGTCAATCCCTGGTATGGCAATGGCGAGCAGCTCTGCATGCACCTCGAGCTGGGTCCTCACCAAGTGTGGTCGCAGCCCATTGCCCGCCAAGTGGTATCCGGCGGCGGCAGATCCTATTTGCCAGGGCGGTCCTCGTGGGAGGTCTGGTCCTTCACCCCTGTCCCTATCGACATAGCCGTCACTCGAGCTGGTGACTCTTTCCTCGACGTCCGTGTGGACACGCCTGACCCCACCCCGATCGATATTCATGGGCTCGCAGAGTCCGTTCAGGGGCTTTACCAGCACTATCCGGAATGTCTCGCCGCGGAGAATAGTCTGCATGTTCGCCCCGGCTCGGATGGCCCAGGAGGCACAGGACCAAAGATGTACCTGTTCAAGGACGTCTCATGCTTGAGTGCACCTGAAGACGATGTTTTTGCGATTTCGACCACCCATCGCCAACTGGAGAGACACGAGAGGCGTGATTTCGTCGTCAACTTCCCGCGTGAGTGGACGCCAGATTCGGAGCAGGTCCCTGTTCGCGCGTCCATCCCGGGTTACTGGAGAGAGCCGCTCGAGCCTCACAGCAAGGCGACCCAATTTGCCCTCACACCAATGGACATCTCGCGATACGTCCCGCCGCTGGACCCCCGGCATCTGCCTCCGATCAACGCTACCCACCGAGGAAAGACCCTGGCCAGTGTAACAATGCCAGTCAACAGTGATGACAACAATCTCCCAATCCTCTGGAAGTATATTTCCAAGCCACCTAGATGGTTCGAGGTCCAGCCATCTGACCACGCCGCTGTCTTTGACCTTTTGGCCCCGGCCAACATCCACCTTCGCGGGCTCGAAGGCACGGCAAAGATGCCTACTGAGGAATGTGGAGATTGCTCACCACAGAAACCCGCGATCCACTGGCTCGAGCGGACTGATCAGGCGGACGGGAACCGAATCCCTCATCGTCTCTCAGGCGGGATGGTCCAGTATCATCAAAGGCTCCAAGCGGCAGGGCTGCCATTCCGGATCTTGATGAGATTCGACGCTTCCACTGGGCATGTGACAGTTAACTACGAGATCAACATAGAGTTGTTGCAGCACCGCGCCCGCAGCTACCTACCGAAGCCGGCCTGGGGCATATCGGGACAGACCGAGTCCCCCATCACGACAAGAGTTGACATCAGGAAGGAGTCGTTGAACGTGCCCAACATGAAGTTCAAATCTTTTGATGATTCGATGAAAGCTCTCGATCACCACGTGGCTCTGCCCAAAATGAAGGTTCCTTTCAAACATGGGTTGAAGCTGAGTGAGGCACAAAAGTACTCCCTGGCCTGGATGGTCAGTCAGGAGGACGACCCTGCCCCGTTCACCGAGCGTGAGAGCGAAGAGTGCACCATCAGGGACCTAAACCTGAACATCACCGCCACTGCGGAGCGAGAGGTGAGGATTCCAGGCGGCGCCCTCGCAGACGACGTCGGGTACGGCAAAACCGTCGTCTCCCTTGCGCTCATGGGTTATCAGCGCAAGATTGACGAGAGCAGAGCCCAGCAGAAGCTTTCGTCGTTCAATGAGGGCCATACTAACGCATATCCGCTGGCCGCGACTCTCGTGATTGCACCGGACCACCTGGTGGATCAATGGGTGTCAGAAGCCGAGAAATTCCTTGGCTGGGAAGACGACGAAGTCGTGGTCCTGAAGAATCTCAAGGATCTGGAGATAGACCTGGCGAATCCACCGGCGAGAGCCACCACAAGAGGGCGGAGGGTTATCCAGCCTGCTGTCAGTAAGCAGGACGCAGTGAAGTCGGCTAAGTTGATCGTAGTCGCCAAGAGCTTGTTCCAGGACAAGTACTACGTGACACTGGCCAAATATTCAGGATCCACACGGCACTCCAAGCGCCTGTTCATGAAGTCGGTGAAAAACCAGCTGTCCAATAGTTACAGTGCCTTCGGGGATTGGTATGAGGACGCATTGACTCATGCTCGGAGGCATCTACGAGGCTATGCCCGAAGCGTCTTCAACGAGGGGAGAATCGATCAAATCAACCAGCGACACGGAGATCTGATGGCAGATTGGGAAGTGCTCCGAGACGACTATGAGAAGGTGAATAAACCATACGCCCAGAAGAAGCCCAAGTCCGGAACACACCTCCTGAAGAAGCCCGTGTTCGAACCATTGCTGGCAAAGGATTTCGCCGCCAACAAGGGCGTCTTGCTGCTCGAGGCCTTCAGTTATTCTCGAGTCATCTTTGACGAAGCATCCTACACCAACTTCTTCTCGTCCTTGTTTGTCAGGAACGCATGTGCAGGCTCCAAATGGGTTCTGTCAGCAACCCCGCCAACGGATAACCTGCGAGCCGTTTGCGAACTTGCGAACGTCCTGAACGTCCATGTCGCTAGACCGGTCAAGCAACGCCCTGGAGTGCCGCTCATTGCGGAGGGGCCCGTAGCCGGAGCGGAGGACTCTCATGAAGAGATGGAGTCCTACAAGCAGCAGGTGTTATCAGACCGGCTGGTCATTGCTCGTATGGAGCAGGGAAGCAACTTCCTGGCCCATTATACGACTGCCAACCCCTTCGACGAGGCCAGCCTGGGCAAGATCCAGGTCATCGAGGTGGCGCACTGCTCCCTGATGAACGACAGGGAGCTCGCCCGCTACGTGACCGCCCAAACCGAAGTGCTGGACCCGAACTGTGACTTCACGACCTGGGCCGAAGACCATGGATTCGGCCTGTCCCTGTTCAATCCAGACGAAGATGCCCTGTATCCCGGGCATGCCCTGGCGCACATGGCATCCGTCGAGTGCGGCGGCATCTGGGGAGCCGGGGTTGACGCCATACAAAGCCGCCAAAGATTCATCGACAAGGCAGGCCAGGTCCTGCGAGACACAATGGATGTTGCCATGTGGCTCGTACGTCGACGGACCGAAGAACTGGAGTTATTGGCCAAGCAGGAAGCTGAAGAGAAGGCACAGAAGGAAGCGGCCAAGAAGAAATCGACGGCCAACAAGGGTGCGACGGCCAACAAGGGTGCGACGGCCAACAAGGGTGCGACGGCCAACAAGGGTGCGACGGCCAACACGGCCAGCAAGGGTTCCACGGCCAACAAGGGATCGAAGGCCAAGAAGAGATCGAAGACCAAAGAGGAAGTGAAGGCTGAAAAGAAAGCCAAGGCCAAGGAGGCCAAGAGGAAGGCAGAAATGGCCATTATCCATGACTTCGCCCTGTTGGCAAAAGATCTGGTTACCGGGAACGCCGAGATGTTGGGTGGCAAGGAGCCACTCGAAGCCGCCCGGAAGGCTGTCCTCGGCGGAACCCGAATCCCTCATGATCTAAACGAGAAAACGGAGGACGCCCGGATTCTATCTTTTTTCGGCCAACTACGAACGCTTAAACTGCTGGATTACTTCACCTTCAACGGTAAGCTGATCGGCGAGATGCGCGCACATGAGAGGAGGGGACTCCTTGAAGAGCTTGAGCAGTCGCAGTCGGTCGAGGGCATGAGTGATGCCGAGATTAAAGCGCGACTCTTGAAACATGTCGCTGCGCACAGCCTCGACAAAGCAGAGCCGAACAGGGCCAAGAAGGCCCAGTCGACGGGTCCGTACCCGATTTTCATGAAAGCCAAGCGCCTGCGAGGTGCGAAGAGTACCGAGACGGACTTCCAGGTGGCAGACATCATCCTGGATGTGAACTTGGCCGTTGAGCGTCTCGCAGTTGCGTCAAGACAGCTCATCGCCGCTCGCAACATCTTGGAGAACATTTCGTCGCCCACATGCGATGCCTGCGGTTCCACAGCGCCCCCCCTGGTCTTCGTCCCCAGCTGCGGACACTTCCTCTGCAAGAGCCACGAGAACAACGAGACGTGTGGTCAGATCAAGTCGTCCATCTATCCGAATGGCAGCGGCTGTTCAGCGCTGTTGCCCAAGCGCACAATTCCCGTCTCGCAGATGCAAAGCTGCCCGACAACTGCGCCTGGAGGAGATGGAGAGTACAGCTCCAAGACGCTCAATATTGTGCAGACGATCCAGCGTATCCTCGCCAACACGGATGATTCAATTCTCCTCTTCTGGCAGTTTCCGAAGCAATGCGACGAGATTCGCCGCCTGCTCGACCAGTGTAAAGTTTCCTACCGCACGCATTACGAAGATGAGGGAAAGGCGAGACTCCGGCTACTGCAGCTCGACTCGGAAGAAGCTTCGGGTTCGAACTTGCAGGATTCGAACCACGTCATGTTCGTCAACACGCCGGTATTTACGGCACAGCACTTATTCGACAAGGTCGTGAAACAAGCCAAGGGCCGCGCGATCCGGTATGGTCAGAAGAAGACTGTGCATGTCTACTACTTCGTGAGCGCCAACACGTTCGAGGTCGACCTACTCCAGCTCCGCAAGAGAGCTTACCTTCGACCCAGGGAAGACAACATGGACGACCGATATCTCGTCTGTGACTTGGAGCACTGGCCCACTGACAAGGAGAAGAAGGCCGACGACGCTCCAGAGCTCGACGGCGACCTCGTGATGAAGGACGCACCAAACGATAGCAAGCCTTAGGAAGCGCTTGCATCTGGTCTCAGCGAGGAGGATATCTGGAGGTTGACAAACGAGAGGAACTGGCTGGTCCAGATGGGCCTCTAGGCCGTCGATAGCACGCTCACTGTAAGTCGGACCATCATGTTGTCCCCATCAAGATCACATCACGCGGACCTAGCTAACCCCTTTTCGCCGCAGATCACCAATGACGATGACGATGACGAAGACGGACGGACGGACAACGAGTACTTACGATCTCCCGATCCGATATAATACTGTATGAGTTCTACGAGGAATTGGTCTGGGTGCTCGGATTGCGGGAGAAGTCAGAGACGGAATGGAATGCTGCAAGACTGGTGAAGCAATCGAGACGAGATGGAATCGAGCACCGAGACGTGTGGAAGGAAATGTACGACAGATGGAAACTAGAAAAACACAAAAAAACGAGAAAAAATTAAAAAAAACCCAAAACATATCGGTGCCCGCTGTGTGCCACAGCCTGCCGGGCAATTGACATGCCGTGAGAATATCAAGATGAATCCGTGACGAGAATATTCGGAATGAGAATTTGATCCAGCCTAGCGCCGGCAACGGAGGGGACACAAGATCCACTGAATTGCCTCTAAACCATTACCCTACAGCAGCACAGCCGCACAGCATACAGGCCAGGCTAACTAAAGGTAAGTAGCCTAAAACATGGAAACTCAAATACTTCTGCCCCCAACTATTTCTGACCTAACCTACATACATACTTCTTATCTGGTATGAAGTAGGTTGCTCGATGAGGTAGTCTCAGGTCTATCTGTCTGATTCAAAACTCATCTCATCTCATATCTCTCATTCCCGTTCGCTTTCAACATGCTCGTACAAACAATCCCGATACCGGAGCCCCTCACGCTCTCAGCATCTGCGCTAACGCGCGAGGCGTTCGCCCCCTTCGGCGACGTGATAGCGAACCCGCGCCCGGAATGCAGACCCTCCAACACCTCGCCCGAGGCCATCAGCAGGGGCGATCTGCTCCCGTGCGGCGCCGTATCCGCGAACCAGGGCACGGCCATCCAGTATAGGCGGATAGCGACGCGCCCGACGCCGCAGAACCTGTACTCCTCTGCGCCCAGCGGCAGGCCCGCGACGGCGAGGACGACCATGTTCGTCTGTGGCGCGCGGACGCTTCTGTCGTCGTCGTCGTCGTCTTCCAGTGGGAAGTGGAAAGGGGAGGGTGGTGGTGGTGGTGGTGGTGTGGAGATAAAGGTCCTCGAACGCCACCCTTTCACCTCTCAGACCTTCATTCCCCTCACGGCCGACAAGAGCAAGAGATACCTCGTCGTTGTAGCGCCTACGCTAGCCTCTCCTACGAAGACTGAAAAGTTTCCCGTGCCTCAATCGTCATCGGCAGACGGAATAGCATTACCGGGCCCGGGATTACCCGACCTCCCGAATCTGAGAGCGTTCATAGCGACGGCCGAGCAGGCCGTGACCTACGGCACGGGGACGTGGCATGCGCCCATGATCGCCCTCGGCCCTCCCGACTCGACCATCGATTTCGTGGTCGTCCAGTTCGCGAACGACATCCCGGTGGAAGACTGTCAGGAGGTTGCTCTCGAAAGCGCTGGTGCTGTCGATGCAAAAGGAGAGGGAGAGGCGAGAGGGATTTTCGTGAGAGTACCGCCACAAGAGGAGAGCGAGGGGAGGATGGGTTCGAAGTTGTAGATTATCTCTACCTATGTGTATGTTCAATGTAAAACAGACTCTGCCCAACCAGTGTGAGATGCGTTTCGTTATTAGGGGGCGAATACTTCTTTCCTGCTGCACACACATATATACCTACCGCGAGAAGAAACATTAAACTATAATTACGGTTCAGCATGATTGATGTACATGCCATTTCTCGTTTTCATACCACGAAGCAACGTATTGGATGTCACATCCTACAAGCTTTCTTCAACCTAGGAACGAAAAGCAGTTATAGTATACAATTATCGAGAAATCTTTCAATCTGTCATAACGCTTTGATATATGAACATCAAGCTGGCTAGGCGACCAACTCGACTGCCTGATTGATTTCCTAAAGCCACCCAGCTATAACTACATAATTTTTCAAGTCCGGTACCATCTCGGGGTGGTTTGTTTGGAGTGTATTTTGGCTCCGTTTGCGATTTTCCTTGCTGAGCTGCCTCTCTCGTAGTACATGTACGTTTATTGAACTATACCATTTCTGCTCTCCTGTTATTTGCATTTCTACGCTTCACACGTGCCAAATTCAGGTGAGTGATTGACTCATTTGCTCTCTTGCCCAAATTGCAACGCGCAAGGAAACAAACACAGGCTCATGATGATAAGTTGGTAAGGTTAGATGTTAATCCATCTTCTTTCTACTCATAGGCTATCAAAGAACCTTGCATATACCCACCACATATACAAGAAAACCTCAACCGAAACTTGCGCTGACAACCCAGCTCGCATCGTCGTGGAAGGCAGAAGCAGCATCGAAGGCGTGCACGCCGCCGTTGCTCGCCACGTAACCGACGTTGTTGTAGTGCCTGACGTAGCGCGTGGGGTAGCCCCAGGCGCGGATGCTCGCGCCCTGACCGTTGAATCCCGGGACGGCGCAGAAGGTGGCGTCCTCGTGCATCTGCTTGCTGCCGTCGTTGGCGCTGAGCTGGAGCACGAAGTCGTAATGGCGGAGGAAGCTGCCGGGCACGTCCCGCGACTCGAACGAGAAGCAGTCGCTGTTGCCGGCCAGGCCCGCGCGCACCGTCCAGCTGGCCTGCTGCTTGAGCGCGCTCGACGACGACGAGCTGACGACCTGCGTGTTGACGGTGCTCCCCGCGTGCGTCAGGTACCGCGTGTTGTAGCCGGCCGTGGTCGCGCGCAGGGACACGGACGCGCCCACCGACAGGCCCGTCGACCCGCTGTTCAGCGACGTGGTGGCGTACCGCGCGTTGAGGATGTCCGCCTGCACCGAGTTCTCTGTCGCGTCGGACGGGTAGCCGGACGTCATCACCCCTTCGTAGAATGTGCCCTGGCCGCTGATGCTGTTGTCGCCGCCGATGCCGAGGATGATGGCGCCTTCCTTGCTCATGGGGTTGTAGCCCGACTGGCTCGGTCGCACGCCCGCGTAGATGGTCGATAGGCTGCCGGCCGAGGCCGCGTTGGCGCCGCGGATGGCCCACTGGTTGGACGTGCCCTTGACGGCGGCCGTCACGAACCGCCACGAGATGGACGGGTTGCCGGCGTTGTAGCCCGTCTTGACACCCGAGAAGAGGTTGTTCTCGAGATCGGCCATGATCCACGGACCGTTGCCGCTTCCGCTGCCCCAGGCCTTGTTGTCGCCGTAGTAGATGGCCTCCATGTGTCCGTTGCCCGTGTCGGTGCTGCTGGTCTCGGCGTTGCCGTAGTCGAAGCAGCAGCCGCCGTTGTAGTGCGAGCCGTCGAAGACGGCGTACATGCCCTCGGCTTGGTCGCCCCGGGCGATGCCACTGGGGTTGTTGTTCCTGTAGCCCGTGCCCGGGCTCACGAAGACGCCGTAGGCCTTCTTGCCGTTCAGGGTCACGGGGGCGCCCGTGGCGCTGGCCAGGTTGTCGTAGCCATTGGGCTCGGGACCCCTGAACCCCCCCGGGGGCGCCTGCGTCAGGTGGTTGCCGCGGCCGGACTGGTCGTAGATGACGGTGATGAGGCAGGTGGTCCCGGCGCAGAAGGAGTCCTGGGCCCCAGCGTTGGCCACGCCGCCGGCTGACAAGGGCGCGATGTTCGTCGTGGTGTTGTCAGAGCCGCGCTTCACCTGGTACAGGTTCCCGCTGTAGGAGCTGTACAAAGCTCGCGTGGTGCTGTGTGCCGCCACGCAGGGCGTGCCGCCCGCGGAGTAGATGTCGCAAGGACCCGCGGCGACGAGCGACGCAAGGCCCAGGGCGAGACTCGATCGTGGGAACATCATCTTATCACCCTTTCCACTACAGGCTCACAAAGCAGAAGGATGGCACAATGAGCACGTCTGAAAAGATGACAGTCGGCTGGGACGGACTTCATGTGGTATTTATTTACAGCTATCTAACCGAGAACGTGCCTCGGACACGGCGTCAACGAGAGCTAGACTAGACCCCCTGGCTCAGACAGAGCACACGCATCAAGGTCCGGACCGTAGTGTCTGCGGCGTGTGTCGCATTGGCATGTATCTCCCCCCTCGTATCCAAGGAGAAACCCCAGGGCCACCGGCAAGAAACAAACGGGGTCGGGCTTGCAGCTACAAGCTAGGTTAGGTGAGGCCAGACCAGGTGATACTATGCAGGTTACCATGCCATTCATTACACACATTCAGTTGGCCAATGCATGCATGCACTGCGGACCAGTCAAGGTTGGTTGATACGTCCGATGTTGTTGTGTTGTATTTCCCCGTATCTACTTGTTCCTGGAACTTGGCACCTTCTTGCGATACCTCAAAGAGATCAACCATTCTGGATTCCTTGTCCAGTGGGGTTGGGTTACCTTAGTTTTTTCTGCCGTTCAACGTGAAAGGTGCGCTTAAAGAGTGATCCCCCAATAAATGACACCGATGCTTTGCATAAGTATCTTCATTCTCTAGCGTTGGTTGGACAAAATGTGTAAGTCCTGTCCTTGTGTAGCTATATATCTCCTATCCTGAGCTATATATGACCCGAGAAGTGGATAGATAGGGCAGAGAGGGAAAGCAATGAAAAGAAAGAAAAAAAGAAAGGCGAAACGAACAGGAGAGGAATCGGAAGCGAGTCTCGTTCGATCCGACTGTTTGCGTTTGTCGGGTCCCAACTCGCCAGGACCAGAATGGAAGGTCGTCAGGGTGGGCAAATTTCATTAACCTCATTGGCGGCAAAATTCGAATCTGCAGCGACGGGCAGCCAGCGCTTTCTTTCCTTGCCCTTTTTTCACCGCAAAAAGTTCCCATTTTGGTTTTCGGTGATGCAACCTCATTACTCCGGGCCAAGTTGAACACAAGCCGCAAAGTCTAGATACAGCAGTAGATAGCGGAGTCCGACCAGGGGTGCTAGTCCGACCGGAGGTCCTTCTCTGTTTTGCGCTTCCATGACTCCAGGACTACTTATTTCTCACTCTCATGTTTACTTGTAGAGATCTCATTCTACGTTTAGATACTCAACCTGTTATAGGGTCATGAAAAGAGCGCATGAGTCTAGATCTTCTCATATCTCAAAGGTAATGAATGAATGAGTAGTTTGGCAATTCTGCGAAATATTCACCGCAAGGAAGAAAACTGTATCAATATGTTCCTACACATAGATATGAGACATTCACTTAGCCGAGGAATTGAAAACAAAATATAATATGCATTTGTAAAAAGCTTTAACCTACATTATTCAACTACACGTTATTTACAACAATCGGACACAATTACAGGTGAACATTCCTCTCTCTGTCTTCCTCCTCTCTCGTTATCCTCGCCAGCGCCGCCCATTCCTTTTTTTTTTTTTTGTTTCAGAATCGACCTGTCAGAAAAGCCAAGCACCCACGCGCAGGCCTAGGCGTAGTAGTCTTCTTCAACAACACTCCCTCTCCCTCTCCCTCCTCTTGGTCGACGAACGGATCGTCTTTGATGATGCACATCTCCGGCGCGACGCGGACAATGACGCCAATGTACTGCTTCACCTTCTTCAGGACCGTCTGCACCTGCTTGCCGCCCGAGGCGTCGAGGTCCGCCTGGCGCAGATTGAGGGGCTTGCGGAAGAGCAGGTAGACGTGGTACGCGCACAGGTAGGCCGAGTGGTTGCGCTCCGGGGAGGTGAAGGCCGGCAGCTCGATCATCTGCCCGATGGGCGGTAGGTGCGGGAGGCGCGCCTGCCATCGGTTGCGGAGGCGCTTGTGCACGGCGAAGTGCTCGGCTCGGTTGTTGTTGTTCTGGTCCTGCGGCGGCATCGAGTCGAGGCAGTACGTTCGTCCCGTGGCGGTCTCGACGATGACGAGGAAGAAGTGATGGGGCGGGTCCTCGTTGTCGTTTTCGTCGGGATGGGGCGGTTTCTGGTAGCGGGGGAGGGATATCGTCCGTCGCTGCTGCTTCTGTTGCTGTCGCGGCGGCGGCTGCTGGCGATGTCCGAGGACGATGAACTTGGGCTGGGACTTGAGCAGGTTGAGCTCCCAGAGGGTGTGGCCCGGCAAACCGTCGCTGAGGAAGGAACCGAAGACGTGCTCGATCATCACGGTGGGCTGGCGTGCGTTCTCGGTGCCCGGGAAGAAGGGCACGAGGAACATGTGCAGCATCGCTGTGATCAGGCATGCTGACGGCACTTTCCCCTGCGCGTGGCAGAGCAGCACGTTGGCTAGTCTCGGACCGGTCTCTCCTCGCCAGAGCATGAGGTTGGATCCGTCCAAGGGTCGTCGACCGATCATCAGTTGGTGGGCCCGGGGTGAGTGGGGGATGTAGAGGGCGGAATCGAAATCAATGATTCGCGGGACGACATCTTGGCAAGGGACCGAGAAAGTGTCGGCACGGAAGGGGAGACGTCCGAGCATGGATCGCAATAGATGGCACGTGTCCTCGGTGTTGCCCGGTCGAACCATGAAAGCCTGTAGGTGGAGGTCTTCTGCCGAGACGTAGCACGGGATATGGATCCGCTGAGGGTCGGGTAGACGTCCAACGCAGTATGCCAACGAGTGGATGAAGCCAAGTGGTAATCGTCTAGACGGCTGAAACTCCGTCTTCCCGTCGTCCACATAGGTCCAGATCTTTTCCGGCTCTCTGAGGATCAGCAAGGCATTGAGAGCGGTAGCGATACCGGGGCAGATGTCTCGGGTCTGTTGGACAAGGGGGAGATTGATGGCCATCTTGGGTGCCGGGATCTGTCTGCCGGTCGAGGAGATGCTGTCCTCCCAGAGGCGACGCAGGTGCTTGAAGACCATCTTTTGATGGGCCTCGAGATGGCCGTCATCTTGGGCACCCTGCGGGTCGACGAAGAACAGGACGTCATCTTCCACATCGACGATCATCAGGTACCAGATTTTCTGAAACGAATAGTCCTTATACCGAGAGCCTCCAATGAAAAGGAATTTTGCGTCGTCCTCTTGTACAGAGAGGACGATGCTCGGGTCCAGTGTAAACCAGACCTGTTCGCTGAACACTTCGCCGAAGTCGCATTCGAATCCGATGCGTGGGCCCAGGTCTCCTGCGATAACGGTCATCATTGCCGTCATGTCATTGACATTGTAGGTTTCCTTCCCATTTCCCTGGTACTTGAGGAGGACATTGATGAGGGAGGGCGCGATCTCTGAGATCCAGTAGTCCTCGTCGATAAAGGGAGGGGTGACAAGGCCCGCAAGAGCCGGAGGAGGAGGCGCAATGTTGAGGTCGAACCATAGCTTGGTCAAGTCGAAGTATCGCTGATTACGAGACAGGCTGGAGACACTCGGGGATCTCCAAAGCTCCTTGGGATCGGGATACGGGTCTCCGTGGATACGCTTCAGCAGTACATACAGGTCTGCAACGCGGCCTCTTCGAACCTCTACCGGCGGCACTCTCCGGCGGATAGCTGCCAAGGCACCTTGAATGTCATCGGGGCTTGCCATGGTGACAATATCTAGTTGGTTGAACGGACCTAGGAGCTGGCAATACGGGATTAGATGAGATAAGGTGGGTGGGTGATGCGTACAGGTCCAACTTACTGGGATGGGATCAACTGTCGAGATTCAGATCAACGAGGCAGGGCACGAACGGAGGAGATAGAGATAACAGCGAGGAGACAATTTGGGACTTTCAAGTACAGTGACCTGGAGGAAGCTTTAGTAAGAGACCCAGCAACACCAGGGAGTTGATGGGCTCTTTTCTCGAGGCTTGAGAATGTGTCTTTGGAGAAAAGAATCCCAGAAGAGGAGGCAGTGTGTGAATGGAAAATTAGTGACCTTAAAGGTACGATGCAGTGCCCCGGAGCTGGCTTAGTACTAGAGATTAAAAGCCCGGAGCCGCGGGGGGGGGGGGGGGGGGGGGGGGGGGGGGGGGGGGGGGGGGGGGGGGGGGGGGGGGGGGGGGGGGGGGGGGGGGGGGGGGGGGGGGGGGGC
>MU280956.1:0-47511 GCA_022385605.1 Xylariaceae sp. FL0594
TGTTGTTGTTGTTGTTGTTGTTGTTGTTGTTGTTGTTGTTGTTGTTGTTGTTGTTGTTGTTGTTGTTGTTGTTGTTGTTGTTGTTGTTGTTGTTGGCTGTCGACAGCCGCAAGCCTTCCTTTGTCAAGGTGGTGTTGAAAAGAAGGACGACATAGGAATTTTATTGTGAGGCCTTGTCTTCAACCTACCCTTGTGTGACTGAAACAACATCGGCAGCTCGAGGCACAATCTTAGAATGCACTATGGTGGCAGTTATTCACAGCACAAGTCATCGAGATCGAGATCGTCCAACACAGATGCCTGCCTCCTCCTAGTCTCCCTTAAATGGGAGTAGAGGAGATGGAAATCATTCCCTCCTGTCCAGAAACACTACGTGCGGTTATTCAGAGCAATGTGTTACGGGCAGCGCTTTGTCTCCGGGAACAGAATGTGTGACCAACAAAGCCCTTTCACCCCTTTCACCACCATAATATACATACATTCCAAGTGAAAGGGAGAGGAACGCATTGCCTAAAAATAGAGCAGAAGACACCAAGTACATAAGATGGCATTATAACCCGGCATATCAGTCCAAAGCAGAATAAAAAAATAATTTTTTTAAGAACTCCTGTTACCCCTAGAGTGTATTTACACCGTCAGAAAACTACTAGATTTGAAAATGAGATACGCAGACCTTCTTCTCGTGGGCCTCACTTGGGCTGTTGGGGCTTTGGCTGGTCAAGAAGTAAGACAGAGACAGAAAGAGTTACAGATATTTGTCTGGGATAGCGAATGCTAATCAAGGACTTCCTTCGCCTGTAGCAAGCCTCTGTTTTAGCAGAGTTGTTCAGTCACCATACTCACGGCATCGTGGAAACTACCACCGACCCGGGGAAAGACGCCACGGATCCGGTAAAAGCTGCCGGCGATTTTGCAGCGTCTATAGGCGAGACGAAACAGAACCGAAAGCTTCGCCGTGATACGGTGAGTCCCCTCCCGAGGTCTTCTCTTTTCCCTTTCCTGTTCGCACTCCCGAGCGATACCCCCCTCCCGGTGGGCCATATCCATCATATGAGGACCTGAATACCTTGCGACACCGACGCAATACCAGCACCGGTGTCCCGCGGTGGCGTTCCCTCACTATAACTTCCCATCCCCTATCCACAACAACGAAGCAACACATGTCTAACCACTGGTCAAAAAATCACTTTAGTGGCCCATGAATTGCCACGTCCACGACTGGCCCTACGCCGACGTCTCCTCGATCCGGGACGCGTACAAGTGGTTCTACCAGCTCGGCGCCGAGCTGGGCGCCGACGCGCAGCAGTGCCGCCGCGTCGCCTGCTTCGGCACCTCGGGCGTCTGGATCTGCGCCGACAGCCTCGACTTCCAGTACCCCAACAGCATCACCATCGCCGACACCATGAACCCGCTCATGGACGGGGACAACGGCTGTCTAGACCCGAATGACAAGACCAAGGTGCAGGGACAGGTATGTGTTTCTTTCTTTCTTTCTTTCTTTTCTGCGTAGGCTGAAGGACTTGGCTTAACGTGACTTTGCCAGATGTTTACGCGCGACGAATGGAATGTTATTGTTAGAGGTGGCGAGAACTGCACTGATGTCCCCCTTGAGCAGCCGATATTTTACTAGGTTAGGTTATGGGAACTCGTTGGTTGGCAGGACAGGGTCTGATAACGAGGGAGAAAGAAGTACTGGAGTCGAAAAAAAGATCAAAAGGTTACCTAGGTGGGAATGCATTTCCTCCAAGTCTGCCCCTGGACCAAAGGATCCCATATATCATCCGCCATATCAAAAGCAAGCCAGAAAAGGAGTTGGGAGCACCATGGCTAGTGAGTGCACAAAGGTATTCCCTTGGTGTTGTCTCTCATCAAGATAGAGCTCCAGTGTCCATGAGCTATTTGCAATTCCTTTACTTTGTTAAGCCTGTTGTTATCATCAAGTATCGCAAAGGCGGCTGTTCAACCTGGGTTGATCTGTCCTGTAGTAGTTAACTCCAGCATGAGAAAGGCATGTAGTTATACCACTCAGGAATGCGCTGGGTTATACATCTCCATTAATTGTTTAGGTCCGGTGGCCTGCGTAAAAGCGGTCCCGAAGTTATCGATATATGTGTTTCGTAGTATACAGGTCTCAATCAGTGTGAGGTCTTATCATTTTCTTTCTCTCTCTCTCCCTCACTCCCTCTTTTCGGACTTTCTCACCCCAACTCCCTTCACACTCACCGTCACCTCATCCAAATGCCCCTCGTTCTTTTTGTTCCTCTCATATCATATTCATATGTCTAGGTAACTCATCACAAGAAATCACTAGGCTAGAGGAGACACGGCAATAACCTCACCTGTCCTACAACACTTATCCGTTCAAAGGTGGCTGTGAAATGAGAAGACAGATGGTAGTGTATCGACTACACAGGTAGGTTACTTCTTCATGTAAAGCACTTTTACCTCCAGTACAATATTGTCATGTTTCACGTGCTATCTACGGATTTAAACAACCTGCACCGGTTCTTTTTACCTACTTAGTACTTTTCTTTGCTCCACACCGACCGGGCGGGAAAGAAGAGTTCTTGTAATGATAGAAAACCGGTAACTTATACTGTAGCTGAATACGAGGTAACTTGACTTATTTCTCTTGGTCCTAACTCCTGACGGTTGCTCAGTTCAGGTTTTCAAGCCCGTCCTAGGGCCTGGCCCTTTTCACTCGTCCAATTCAGGAATGAGCAAGAACTAGTGAACGAGACTCTCTTTAGCTTCTCTGTTATGCCGTATTTGCAGACTGTTTTTGGGATGTTTTTTTTCTCACTTTCTTACACTTATAACGACCCCAAGTCACATCTACATCTACACTCACACTGGCAGGCGGTAGCTATAGAATAAACGTAATTCGGAGCACCCAAAAATATCAATATGCAAAGTCCGGTAGCTACCTACCTACACACCAGTCACAAACAAACAAGAAAGTATCAAATCCAGTCCTCCCTCAACTGACTGAGGACTCACTCGCACCATCACCATCACCAACACCCCAATCTTAACGAAAAAGCTCGCTGGAAACAAAGAGGGAGGGAAGGGAAACAGCAAGCAACTTCCAAACGAGCCCCTGATACTGTGAACTAACCTAACCTGACCTAACCTACCCATGCGAGAAAGAAATATCCCATGAACCTGACCCCAGCACACACAACACAACACTACTCTACACCACACCACACGGGGCACCAGTCCCTTCCATCAACATCCTTCTGAATACCGAGGAATGTCGATAGCCCAGCTCCTCGACAAAATCGGACTCCTCCATGCCGTTGCCCGCAAAGCTCCACCACTTCGAAGTATGCAAAAAGATAAATACTTACCCAGTACCTAGACAGAGAGCCAGACGAGGTAACATCTTGTATACCCAAGAAAAAGAAACGAAAAGAAACCACAACCTGCCATTCTGGTAAACAATCCCAAACCATCTCCTTTTTCGGCGGTGGCAATGACCTACAGGCAACCGCAATCGAACAAGGAGGCCACCCGACTACAATTTGATCCTGCGTATGCCAAAAGGGGTTTGATGTCAATGGTAGAACTGTTTGATTGGTCAACAATAGGGTGCCACAGGTAGACTAAAAGCCTCCAAAAGCTATACACTTGGCGCATTTATTCATACCGCACCGTACCATGCCATAACGAAATGTTTACAATGATCGCTGTCACCCCTAAGGTTAACTCGTCGTGGTGCGATATATTGGGGGCAGAGAGGAGATCGACAGGATAGTGCCTCGGCGTGTACAGTAGGCAGACATCACCTGCTGGATAGATAGACCTCTGCCACGTTTGTCATCAGGAATATACGGGGGCCATTTGCACCTCATCATCAAGCACAGCCTCGTGAAATGTAGTTTAGACAAGCTGCTTACGTGCTTACCCACAGCCCCTAAGGCTATCTAGCTCTCAGCACCCAGGAGTCTCACTCGCCCATAGTTTCTAAAAAGGGTGAGTCGTTGTGCGTACCAAACAAGGGCAGTAGCAAAACCTCCGCCAAGCATATTGAATAGACGATCCCCCAACCTACAAAGGTAGGTTGGCATGAGGATATACCTATCACTGGCCTTGGCTCTTCTTCTTTTGGCATCTCATGTTGCTGCCACAGCCAACCAGGTTTCCTCTATGGATCTCATCTCTTTTCCTTTCTGGCAGGATGCTGCCAAATTAGTCGCACTAGCTATCTAGTGTCTTATTCTGCCACTTCCACGTAAGGTTGTGAAAATGGAGTGTCAACTGTACCCAAAAGAGTGGGAATAGAAAGATACAATCATACAAACCTCTGCTTGTCGTCCAGCAGGCAATTTCCGCCCCAAATTGCACCCGCCAAGCAACAAGCCACGTCCTCTGTCTTGCAAAGGCTCCGCACTTCCATCAACCATCAATGAGTTCTCATATTATGATTGACTAGCGGGCTGGGCATGGCCAGGATGCAGAGAGCAAGTCGTGAAGGATCAGGTCACTTCTCCTCTTCGGTAGTGATACCGCATTGTGTGTGTCGGCCGAGAGGTAATGAATGGCTTGGTACATATGTCAGCCGATCTGAAATGTTGAGAGACGAGAAGCAAGTCAGGGATTCCTGAATCTCTCATGGGAATTCGAGGCGACCGGTAGTTGGGCCTGCCTTTTGGGGGCTTCTCGCATACTAAAGGCAGATCATGACGGGACGAGCCTTGGCATTTTACGTCGGGGAACATTGGCGTTCTTGGCAATGCTGGGCGAGCTGATTTCTGTTTCCCCCCTTCCGGACTCAAGAGTCAAAACTCGATCGCTCATTTTGCCTCAGTCCTCCTCACTTTCTCCTGGAGACTCCAGGAGAAAGTGACATCTAGCCCCATATGGTGTTAAGTAGCGAGCATGGCATTTTGCCAGCCAACTGGTCGATGGTGAGTCGCGACACCCAAAGGTTCGACCGGGCGCCGATTGACGGCAGGCATCGTGCCTACGGAGAGCGATTATGGTTTCTTTTTTCCTTTGGCAAAGCTCTCACTTACATCGTGTGGCACGAAGAGTAACTTTTGGGTAAGACGTGCATCGATGGTGCTCAGAGTCGAAGTTTGCATGTGGCCCCGTGGGTGGATTAATGCAGTCGAAGGAATTTGCACTGGCACCGTAAGTTCTCTATGCTGTACAGCATACTGAAACTGAGAATTTGAAAGGTTTGTGACTTGCCCAGGGATTGCCGAGGGAGATCTTACAGCCTAAGCTTCTGTGGTGTGTGCGCTTGAAGCTGCTGTGAAACTGTAATTGAATCCTCCCTCGCATACCCGACTGAGGCCGTAATCAGAATGGTTGCCACGCTCAACTTTGTTCCACGACCGCCAAGTAGACGTACGTATGCTTTGTGTGTGTGATACATACTGCGCCGGGGTAGATCTTATCAAGGTCGCTGTCAATTCGATAGATGCTGCGATGCGATGGACTGCATTCCATTCTGTGGCAAGCGTACGAGGAATGACGGTCTTCGGATTTCATTAACAGTCAAACCTAAAAGACAAGGTTGTCCTGTCAGCTTACAGCGTGCGTAGCATTATTACACTCCTGGCTTTGAGCCTCTGTCGGGTCCAGAAAACATCGTGAGGCTTCGACCAACTAGAGATACTGCTGTATGCCCGTACTTGTAATTTGGACTGCCTGTCCACTGTCAGCTTACTACGCCACTGGTTTCAACCGTGTTAGGAGAAGTTGAGACGCTCCCAAGCTTCGGTTCTGGGAATGATCATCGCCAAGGCGCAATACGTCCCACGGTCGATCCAGAAGTTTGATGGAATAGATGAGATGGATTCTCCGAATCAGAGGCCCAGTAGGAATCTTGGCGGTAGGGAGTCAGAGCATGGACTGGATTCTAATTTAGGACCGAGCCGGAGTCTTAACGTTGTCCCTTGTCGGCGATCATGTGTCAATGTGTCATCCCACTCAGCGAGACTCATCATGGCTTGGCTACATTCCAAGAGTTGCCTTTCATGAAAGCCGCCACGATCCTTGGCCAGTTGAGTAGCCGGCTCAGCGTCTAGGCGTTAATCATGATGTGCCTCACAGATTGTGAGACAGGGCTCAAGGAACGTTGCAGCGCCAGACATCCAGGGAAGAAGCAATTCGAGTACGTACGTGGGCCCAGCGAGAAACGCCCTTGTCCCGACTCCCGGCATCAGAGAGCCGTCTGCCATGAGGCCAAATGGTATGCTACATCGACTGAGAATGAGGACAGCGACGATCGCGACCTAACCAAGGGCCCTAGTTGGTCAAAACGAGCGAGACTGATAGAGAAGGCTATACAAGCAGTAAAGCAGCCTGAGTGAATGAAGCAAGCCCGGCCAAGGCCAAGAACGCCCGGCTCAGGCGGGCTGATGTTCTGCAGCGTTCTGAAGCTGGTAACTGCCGGTACTATTCCCTCCGAGACAGGGCCAAGACGCGCACCAATGCTTCTCTTGTCTTGCAGTTAGAGGCGCCAAGGACGAGGCCAAGCTCTGTGTGCCATCTCCTAATCCCTATGTTTCCTGGCGAAATTGCCAAGTGTTCGTCGGACCGACGTGTATCTGGTCACAGGCGTCCTCGCAAATACCAAGAGATCGGATCCTCGCACAATCGACTTGGCAGGGACGGCAATGAAACTGCCAAAGTTCACAGCATGGACGAATCGTCCAGTGGACGGGATGCTTTCACAGCTCGTGACGCATTCTGGTCGTCAGTAGCAGAAGCGGGCGAGCGATACAGACGAAACACCTCGCGGAACTCTCACAGATTCACTGGTACTGTGACGTGTACATTTCGATGGAAACCACACCTACAGACCGACAGCGCAGGATATACGGACGCAAGAACACTCCCTGGCCGGAGACCGGGTTGCCATTTGCATTTGCGTGAGGGATTTAATGTCTTATGGTTCAGCAGAGCCACAACTGCATGGAGTTTGCATTTGCAGCCTAGCTTGAAACGTCAAGTCGGTATCCCGTAGAGAATGTAGCATCCGTTACCGTCCTCGACGTTGCCGTGGACCCTGCTTGCCGATTGAGTGAGGCTGTTACCGACTGCAAAGTTCGGTATACACAGTACAGCGATGTGAACAAGTCGGAAGAAAACAGCACCTATGAGTATAGAAATTCGGGCCCTTCTCGGCGCGGGAATGTTTCATGCCTACCGACTATGTAGGTTAAGATTAGTTAAGCAAACGGGTAAACAATCGGTGGATGATGAACACCCTTGACACCACAAACAACAACGGGCGGCGTTTTTGTGCCAACCGGGATACTCTAGAGTCTGACGGAAGTAATAAGGGTTGACTGGGAAGCACCCGGCTTGGCTGGCTGGCTTGCATCCTTCCCGGACTTCGTAGTTAGGTAGTGTCTGTGATATCTCGTCAGACTCTGGTCGCGCTGGCAAGACCGGTCAGATTCTGAAACGCAATCACTACTAATCCTTGAATGAATTATGAAATGAGTGAGAAGCTGAAAAGCAACGAGGACAAACTGGGCAAGGGAACACGCGACGACGGTAAGGACCGGGAGGCAAAATCGGTGACGGGCTTTTCTTTTCTCTGGCGCGGGGGATCAAGCGTGGGGAAGAAAAACCCTGGAGATGCCTGCCTGTCAGTCTTCCTGGCACACCTGGTTGTAACCGAGTAACATCTCAGTAGGTAATAGCGGCAGTCTCTGTGAAGGCCCACAGCTTCTGCACGGTAGGTGGTACCTGCCCACGGTCTGGAACCCTCGCTCACCGGAGCAAATTTTTGCGTATTGTCGATCTGCAAGGCAGGGGCGAATGAGGTACTTGGTACATATCCGCGGCATAGTCGCCTTGCGCATTTTTTCCAGAAAAGCGCAGAGATTCACCGCCAGTTTCCCTTGTACAGGAAAGACTGCATGTACAACATCAGAGGCTGACGTACCGCAGAATACCTACATACGTGCATACAGGGCAGGGATAGGGCTGGAAGGCCATGCAGGCATAGTGAGCCCCTGCAACCAAAGATTAGAGAGGCAGGTAGGAATCTATTTACCTAATGCCTATACTCAGCTTGTGGCACCGATCTCTTGCAGCCCGTTATTATTCTCTCGGAGGTCAACTAAAGATGTGGGTATATGGCAGGTTCAAAGTGTATTCCAGGAATCCAGGGTCAAAGGTCAGGCACTCTCCTTTTCTGCACCGAGCTTGCACCAATGATTTGGTTCGAGTTGATTTGTTGTAGGAAGGTACTGGGGAAGTTGCTAACTAAGGCTCCAGTCTAGTTGCAGCCGTCACTTCTGTTTCCCACCAATGACAGGAAGGGGGTACAGTCTGATTTGGGAAGTTGCTTCCAAATATATCTTAGGTTGCATGAGAGCTACCTACGAGTACTTCCACTACAAGTCGACAAGGTACCTGAACAACTGTGAACTTCAAGGTGGGAGAATACTCGAAATCTGTAACGTAGGAGATGTAAGTTAAGCGGTTCTAAACGGCCAGGTTCTTTCGGCACATTCTTCATACTTGCATGCGACCAAAACCTGTCAATGGGGGCGTATGCACAATCCTTCTCTGCCATATAATACTCTAGTGTATTGATGTCTCTAGTCATAAGATTTATAACACTGCCAACTAACTGAAGGGCCTTGGCAAGACATACGAGCTTGCCAAGCATGAATTCATGTTTCTTGGAAAATTTTGGCTAAGATTTATATGACATATGTTGTGTCAAGATGGCCAAAAACAATTGGATGCCGTGGCAGTAGCATTTAGGGAAAGGTATGCTTCTTCTCCCAACTCTGTTATTAAGCGTCTACAGCCTAGTTGTTTCTATTGTGACTTATTATAGATGCATATCAGCCAGTCTGTAAGGCCCTAAACCCGGGTCATCACAACTTCCTGTATTCCATGATGCCAGTCTCTACATTATATATACCAGTTGGCAGTCACAGAGGCATATGGTGAGATGCACACTTTTCATACCTGACGATACCCACATAGAAAGCACTGATACCTGGTTTCATTACCACCTTGTGAAACTCAGTTTATAGGTACTGTGTAAGTCAACAAACACGAAGCTCCTTCCACCACTAACCCTCCTGAGCAGAGAATAGAGGACCAAGATAGTGGCCATGTGTGAAAGGATAGTCTGGAAGTCAACGAGCACCATGTCAACCCATCCAGTTCATTACCTGCCTGCCTACAGGGAAGCCTCCGAGAACACTAACCATACTCACCTAGATACCTTGTCGGGTCACAATACTCTGTCCCCAATTGGCTGCCCAGAACACCGGGTCTATGTAACACTCCAGATGTCTCATTTCAAGTGCCGGATCCTACGTTCAAGTGAAATTTCGCGATAACTAGACAGAGAATGCTGAAATTGCTTGGTTCTTGGCTATGGGTTTGGCACATCACTTATCATGATGTTTTCTGTCAAGTTCCAGTCACGACAGCGTTCCTCACCTCAGAAATCACCAGGCATCTCATCCGTCCCTTTGCACCTTGCCTTCAAGCCGTTACTGTCCACGGCCCTTGAAGCGTGCCAAATGAGGAAGATGTCGGGGTGTTGGGTGTGTATGGCAGTATGAAGATCATGTTTAACCCAGAATAGGGAGTGGTCATTGGGGCAAGTGCTCTACATGGTATATTGTGCCAAGCGATCCCAAGACCTTGTAATGTCTGCAGATTCTTGGTATTTGTTGCCGGCCTCTTTATGGCGCTTCTTGGGACGACAAATTTTCAACCTGAACAGCTGTACCTATGCAGCCACTCATAGTACTGCCGACAGCATACAAGTTAAAATGATTTGACTGAAAATGGGTGATGCCTTGACTAAGGCAGATTTCCCCATGGTACACACCAGTAGCGTACAAATCAGATGGACAACATGATCCAGATCTGTCCGCGACCCCCACAGCCAATGCCTACCCTAACCTACAATAGCTGGGCAGCCAGGTGATGTTTTGCTGATGTAGTGGTGCCACCGTGCAAGAAGGATGAGGCATTTATGTACAGCCGTACAGCTGTACAGCATAGAGCATACAGCAGTACAGCCACTTGCAATGCTTGCCTCTCTACAGCATACCTTTTTTGCTTTCGATCTAATCGTATCCTACATAGATGATACACACATGTATTTGTCAAACTGCAGAATAATATTATATATAGCATCAGTTTTGCACCTGGCTCAGTGAATCATGTTGCGGACTTTTGTCATGCCTTGGCCGATCTGGTGGCTATCTAATAAGTAGAATTCATTCGTCATCACAGATCTTGGCCTGTGAATGTGAGCTACTTTTTAACTATTAAACATGAGCTACCTTGTACGCTACAGTATAGGATACTGTAGGGAGACAATAATCCGCTGTGCTATTACTTATGCAACAGATTGACTTATAAGTTATAACATCCTAACCTAGGAGTTCAAGTGGTCCTTGAGTAAACACGTGGTTACTTGAATGTTGGCCCATTGACTTATTTCTATACATATAACAGCTGTAAATCTACACCATCCCAGTACAACATACAGTAGTTGTGATTTTGAATCTTGATAAGCATTCGGTCTAGTGCAGGATACTTGAATCATGTTGAATCTTTCTTGACCAGGCACTTTTAGGGATAAAGATGCGGTACTGATGTACATTGAATCTAGACTACTAATATGGCCGAGTACATACGTTTTTTTTACAGTGCTCCATGTGATTCCGAAGTCACGCTGAATCGTAACATTGCGACTTTGTGGGGTTGAATACCTCAGGACAGACACCAACTTGCTGTATCCTGTACTTTGTGTCCAGTGGTAGAGCATAGGTACTGGCGGAGGGATGCTTGTAAGAGGTTTAGGTTAGATGATTTGACAGTGTGAAGTTACACAAAACATCTGCGTAAGGCGATCAAATTGTGTAATATCATTGCAGGAATACATGTGAGTTGACCCGCCTCACTGTCAGTCTTTCTCACCAACTGCCAAGTAGGTGTCTTGTTACCTCTCAGTTGTACAATAGAGGGAGGCATGGGCAGGAAGGAAAGACAACTGGCAGTCAGCAGTTCAAAGCACCGAATTCTCGCATGATCTTACACCAGAATGCCTAAAACACTTCAAGTCTCAGGTATTCTTGAAACTGGAGACAAAGCAGTAGTTAGAAAAGGGGAGGAATGACTGACACCGTCCAGATATACATCTACAGGCGGCCCACCAGCATATATAACAATGATGCTGCCGAGCCATTTCATGTCCTTTGTGAGAGTCTGGGAGGACAAGATGGCAGTCTCTTCTTTAATTACTCGAACACATCCCGTCTCTTTAAGCCTTGGCGTCTAGGCAGAGTAGATCTCGTCTTGAGCAACCCTTGGCACGGCCATCTGTGCAACACTCTGGACTGTGATATAGAGTTCAACCACGCAACCTCGGGGGGCTCCACCGAACATTCGGCGAAGTAGAGCTGTACAGGCCAAGCTCACACTGCTTTTCCCTCTTTTCTTACGATCTTTTAATTAAGATACGAACCTCAGCCTCCCATCTCTTCCATAGTGGCAGGAGCAAACCTGTGTTGGGTCAGACCAAGGTTACTCATTTAGGTTTTCTCGAGAGTATATAATTTGCTGTCTCTGCAGTATTTAAATACCTCCGACATCAACCTTCCTTTGCCTGTTGCAGATCAGAAATATTTTTTGTATTGGTGATAGAACCTCCCAACCTGGCCGACAGCATTAACCGGTGTACGCACGCGCCTTCCGCCTGCATCAAATTATCAAGTCAAGCACATCGCGGTTGGACTTGTGCCACAGAATCTCCAGACTCCTACACAAACCTACCTACCTACCTACCTCCATACTGTCGTTATTGTCTAAGTGCGTTCTCCTGCAGCCGGTTGACCCATTCAGCCTTCGTCGTTGTTGCTGCTAGTGTACCTGCCTTCGCAAAGCGAAAGCCCAACGGTATCAGTGGGAATTCGACCAAAATTCTTAACCTCAAGGTACTAACCTATCGGTTTGCTCTCACAAGAACAAATTGTCGTACAGCAGTAAAGCTGTACAGCAGCAGGTGCAGCACAGCACACAGCACACACCTCTGTTCAACAGTGGTTGTGCGCTAAACCAGAAGTGTCAAAACCCAGGGGTTTCACACGCCCCTGTCCTTGGTCGCCGTACCCACTTCTCCCGCTAATCACAGACCCTGGCCATTCCTTCAGGACAACAAGGTACTTCCCACTACAGGGGCAGACTTGAGAGGCTGTATCGGCAAGTACCTGCTCAAGGCTCTGTACCTCTTACTCATACTCAGTCTAGCAGGGAACAGAACTGTAAATCGGTCCATAAGCGCCATTTCCTGCGGCGCCTGCAGCATGCATTAGGGCTTGTAAATCGGTCACCTCGAGTGTCTGTTTCTCTTTCCCTCACGCAAATAGGAGAACAACAAGCCAAAAACTTTGAAGAGGGAGGGACGGCAGCCATTATAACGCAGAAACCTCTACAAATCACGGCCTAGTCCCTTTCCACTCTACCAAGCTTCCTATTATCTCTCCTTAGTTCCCATCGAGGACCTGAATTTCTATTTCTCACCTCTTTATCTCTTATATCTGTTCTTGTCCCCGCTCCCCTTGTTCGGTCCCTCTGAGGCTTGCTGTCTGGTGGCCTCTGTCTCTGCGAAAGACGGCACAGGTAGCATTCACTGCACAACACAAGAAACAGCATCTGCCTACCCTGAAGACAGCGGCCCCGACACGCTGGGGGCTCCCACCTAGGTTAGGTACTTACCTACGCCAGACAGACCTACATAAGCACATCAAGCACCCCCAAGCTCAATAATTTGGGGCAGCCTCAGCACTTTTCAGTGTCAGGGACACGACCGTTCCTTCCCAATCATAGAATACAGGGAGGGCGCCGAGGAAACAGCGACGCATATCACCGTGGCCTTCACCTGGCACTACACTAAGGTTAGGAGGGTACTACAGGACTGCCAACAACCAGCAAGGACCAATGGCGGCCCCACAAGCAGCACCAGCACCCACGATGTCATCATCCCCTTTGCCCTCTTCCTCAGCCCTTGCTGGCTTTGGTCCTAGCTCCGATTCCAATTCAAGTTCTGGTGCCCTGCCAAATCCTGCAGCCAATACTGACGCCAGCTCGGTTCGCCCGCTTGCTGCACCTACAAAGCCTTTACCCCCTGCCGCCCTCTCACCTTTCCCTGGACCAACGTCCTCCAGTGCTTCGACTGGCCATTCTGCCCCACGACCAATCCCGCAGTCCTCTTCCTCAAAATCTATGCGCACAGGTATATTCGACCTCAACCGCTCACTGCTTGGGTTGACCACTGGTTTAATAATTCCACCTTCAGAGTTGTGTTCTACTTCGCCGACATCACTCTCTTCATTAAACACACCCTCGTCATACGGCAGTTTATTCCAGTTCCCGTTTGACCCGGTGCGCCGGCCCACCACAGATTTGACGACATCGATCCCCGAAGAATGCGACGAGGAAACCTGCAGTGAATCACTCCCCAACGACCCTGTTACCCCAGTTAGCGGCCGCCAATCAAGAGAATTCCTTCGCCTCTGTGACGGTCACGACGTCTACCACCGAGACTCTGTTGCGAACAGTAGTGCAGCAGCATCTTATGGCGTCCCGGACAACACGGACGAGCCTTTAACCCAGGACGGCAAATATTCAGCGACTGTGCCTTTATCACCGCTTGCTGCTCCAACTTTGAGGAACTTGGCCGTATCCACACCATCGCAAACGCCGAAGACCACCATATATCGTGCAGATCAGGATTCAGCCTCCAACAGCCAGGCCTCTGCAGATCAAGACCAGACCCCGGTCCCCAAGCGCCCCGTTTCAAGACGCTCCTCCTCCACACTATCACGAGCCATGTCTTCGTTATTCAGGCGCAACACTACACACCAGGACGACGGCTCAGCGAGTTCTAATAGTGCGACACCAGTATTCAGAGAGCCAAGCTATAACAGAACTTCTTCTGAGATCAATATCCCCGTCAGTCACAGATTAGCCGCCACTGTCAACTCAGGCCGTCGCCGGTTCTCTCATCACCGTTCAGTAGAAGGAACACGGGCCAACACTCCACCCTCGCCTGGTTCTCCCTCTGAATTGGCTGCAGCCATGGGCGAAAAGACCAACGGAACATCCATGCCTACGTCGCATGATTTCCTGGAAAACAACGCTAAGAAACACAGGGTTCCCACCGGCCTCTCTCTACGCCAACGAGTAAATTTTGTGAGCTCGGCAAGAAATCAGCCCCCACGCAGAGCCAGAAGCTTAGAGCGCAAGAAGGGGAACGAAGAGGACCATCTGACGCGTCAGCCTTGGGCCATCCCACCAGAGGCCGGCACTGGCATGAAAGCCAGAAGGCTGAGCTTGAGTCTTCCCGACGATTTCACGGTTGATGTTGCGGAGCTATTGAAGGAGTTCGAGTACCTGCGCAAGTTCCTCGGTCGCCACGGCAAGCATCTGGGCAAAGGTGCTACTTCCAAGGTGACTCTTATGTCTCGCAAGGGATGTCCCAGCGAGCTATATGCAGTCAAGGAGTTCCGCTCGAAAACCTCGTCCGAGACGACGGAGGAATACGAGAAGAAGATCAAGTCCGAGTACAGCATAGCCAAGAGCTTACATCACCCCAACGTTGTGGAGACCATTCGACTTTGTACCGACCATGGGCGGTGGAACCATGTGATGGAATACTGCTCGGAGGGTGACCTCTTCAGCCTCGTACAGAAGAAGTATCTAACAGAGGAAATCCGCGTCGTCGACCGGCTCTGCATATTCAAGCAACTATGCCAGGGCATCAACTACCTCCACAGCAACGGCATTGCCCACAGGGATATCAAGTTGGAGAACCTCCTCATCACAAAGGACAGTAAATTGAAGATTACGGACTTTGGCGTTTCCGAGGTCTTCTCGGGGATACACCCCGGACTGAGAGAGGCCGGGGGCCAATGCGGCCTGTCCATGGGCGAAGTTCGGTACTGTAAGCCGGGCATATGCGGCAGCCTGCCTTACATTGCGCCCGAGGTTCTAAGCAAGAAGGAAGAGTACGATCCCCGGGCGTTGGACGTGTGGAGTTCTGGTATCGTCATGGTCCATCTCACCTTTGGTGGCAGCCTGTGGGACAAGGCAGAGGCGGGCCTCTCCGGACCACGCCAGAAGCATTACAATGACTTGGTGGCCGGATGGGCCAAGCTGGATGCGAAGAAGGCGGAGAATCCCGACATTTCCAAGGACGCGTATCCCAAGGTGACAGCTTTCGAGGCCTGCGTCAAGCCGATTGGACTCAGGCGCGTGCTCCTGAGCATGCTTCACCCGGACCCCAAGAAGCGCATCACGATGAACAATGTGGTGACGGACAGGTGGATGAAGAACGTGGAGTGTTGCCAGCTGGAGAGTTACGACGACCCGGTACAGCTTATCGACGCGTCGAAGAAGGATTGCACGAAGAGCCACACTGGCAAGATCTACTGCCACAACCACCTCCCTCTGGTGAGCAGCGGCAATCATGGCCTGCCACCGATGCCGGGCAAACCCGGCTATTAATCCCCCAATCCAGTCTTCTCTAGCAAGGAAAAAGCGGCAGAGTCATTTAATAATTTTTTTCCCCTTTTGTCAAATTGCCTACCTCCTGATGGACTGATCAAGGGGCGACATTCATCCTACGGCGTTACAAGATGGGTTATTCTTTTGCATCATCGGACGGGTTGCATCAAGGTTGATCGGAAAGGGTGCTGTGCATTTACGTACTCGTACACTCTGTACATTGCGAAACTCAAGCTCGACGGATGTCACGTACATAATTATGCTGGTGGTTTTAGAGAGTCGTCAACCGACAATATGTCGCTTTACTGTGCATAGCGTTGCTTGGTGGGGTAGGGTAGAGTAGGAGCGTTAGCGTAAGGCTCTTCATTGCCTGGCTCAATTTATTCGCGCTGTCTTCATAACGCATGTTGCGTCTTGTTCCCGGTCCCACACGAACGTGACCCCCATTGTAGGAGTACTGCCGTATGTGACGAGAGAATCCAAGAGCTTGGAATAAGCCAATGTCGTGTAACGGGAGGGTACTGGCGGCAATGACGCTTGGGATGTAGCCAGCAACCTAGCACCCCCTATCTCTAACCCCGCAAACGTGGGTGACATACATGCCTTGCTGGATAATAAGTACTGTTTATTCCCGTTCTGAGAAGGTGTGGGTACCTACTGCTGCATACAGAATACAGAATACAGTTAGCGGGCATGGGCTAGCGTGCATACACCTGGGCGCCGTACGAGGTGCCGAAAGGCCGAGATGAGGTTTTTGAAAGAAGGGAGCTGGCTGGTTTTGCACGATGTGGTAGATTAACCGTTAGGTCAATACTTGGTTTTCTCTGTCATGGATTATAAAGGATTGGCCTAAGTCTTTCCAGGACTAGACTAGCAATAGCAGGGAAACGATCGAGATATACTAACGGAGACTAGTCTAATGATGGAATTGGACAGACGGCGTTGGGTAAGACGAGAGGGGCTTTACTATCTTTTGTGTGGGTTAGAGAGGTACTAGGCATGTATTGTACGTATAGGAAATACAAGATATTACTAATGTACGTTACATAGGTTAGGCCTTTTCTCTATTTCCGGACCTTTTTTGTTCAGTACTATGCATAATATGAGATGTTCTTGTTTCGGGTCTCGGGCTCGGGCAACTTCTAATGTCTGTCTGCTCTTGATGCAACAACGATTAGTTTGGAAGTTGGAACTCTGGATAAGATTTTCCAGAAGCGCTTGTGGTGTTTTTCATTGTATGTAGGCTAAGGTTAGTGTTCGCATAATATTCCAATCGTAGGGTCTTTTTTTATGCAGGCAATTGTTGTGTAAAGCACTTGCATTGCAAGTGGGAGGTTTTCTTTCTTACTTTCTTTGCTTGAATTGATTGACCTGGCATTGTCTGTTATGGTTATGACGACAGTTTACGTTACATACAAGGGGCCCTCGACCGATCTGCTCCTTCCCCGTGTTGTCTCCGCTTCGCTTATTTTTCTTTTGTATTCTTTCTTTCATAATGCAGGGAGGCATATATGTAAGTAGGTTAAGTATAGCGTCGGCTAACACAGGACAGGTGCGGGTAGTATTTCCTATCCTATCCTATCCTCCCTACCTACGACTAGACTACTGGTGTACAAGTACATTCATTACAGCAAGGAGGAATCGGAACAAAACAGACAAAGCCTTGGGTTTTTTTAAGGGCGGGATCGGAGTCGACTGAATTTTGTGCATATTTTGGAAGCTTTTTTCCCTGCTCAGGTACGGAATAGTACATGCTCAGAGGGATTTAACCTTGATGTAAGATGTTTCTTTAAGTTCTTATGTTTCTGCATGTATGCAGGCCAAGGCCAGGAGGATTTAGACAAGCTTTTTTTTTTCTTACTTTCTCACCGATGCATGTCATACACCTTCCTATTCCTTTTCTTCCTTATTCAGCTCACCTACGTATGTAAGGCTATGCTGTTCGAACTTGGAAGACGGGAAATTATTACGACTAGATCGACATTTGGAAAGGTTAGTTAGAGCAAATACCTAGGTAGAGTAAGGTCGGTCGGTTTATTATCCCCGATTTTCTATAGCCGACCGGAAGCAAAGGGAAGAAAGAGAAGAACTGATCGAGAGGGACTGACTGCAAAATGCAATGCAATGCGACTATGCGGTACAACACAACTCTGCAACGGTCTTTTGTTCTTTTTCATTATTATTTAACGGTTCGTGTAATCAATTAATTCTGCGGTCGGCTAGACTAGGGGTTAGATACATATATACCTGCTGTATGCACTGAGCCCATCTCGGGGAGAGACGAGGTGGAAATGCCCGGATCTCCCTCATGCTGTCTGTAGTCAATTCAGACATGAGAACCAAAACTATATAGGAAATATTCTATAATAAAATATGGGAGTTTATAACATGCTAACCTTCGTATGCGTAACCTAGACTAGCAGCCAAAGACAAACTTGAAGCTTTTAGACATGTCCAAGCGGGGTGATTTCTTGTTGGTTCCAAGCAAATATTGATTGCATTCCCTCCCTTTCTTTGGACATTGGTTGTGTCGCATACAAGTTCAACTTAACCTACGTACGCAGTGACGATCTCTTGAAAGGCAAAGGAAGAATGGAAGGAATGACAGAAGCTTTCGAGGATTGGAAAAGGGGATTGGTCAGTCTCTTTGTAGCCGGTCAGGGCTGCGATCGGCCGTGAGGAGTTCCTAATAAGGCAGCTGAGCTGTATTTTCTCCGGAGATGCTTGTTTTCCTTTCCTGGCATGCTTCAACATGAGAGCTTGTACCTACAGTAGGCTGACTGACTGACTTGTTACACAGATGTTGATCAGCAAACATCGAGATGCCTGTACTTTGAAACAATATGTTGTTTGTAGACTAGACTTGATACCGAGGCTGAGCGGGCAGGTAACCGTGTCACAGGTTCTGTCTAGATACTTCAAAGGCAGATTTGTAATAGCACCACAGCTTTAGGTTAGGAAACAGTTCTGGGAGGCTAGGACTTCAAGTTCGTGGTGATGGGTTTGTATACTTGCACCGGCACTTTGTCTTTACCCCGGACTCTTCTTGTCCTCTCTCTAAGCGCTGGCATCCTGACAGCTGTATAGAAGCGCATTCTGAAACAAATCCTCCTGCCTGCGGTGTACTGTATGATGTACGACAGGGCCCCTATAACAGACTTATAAATATAGAACGCAAGTTTCTGACATGTAGCACGGCTTGTTAATCAGAGAACTATTGTAGGTTAGGTTGTGCAAGCTCTTGCAACATTTACAAAGTTCTCTCTTGCGCAAGGGATTGAGTATTGAGGATCTTCCTACCAGGCTCAGCATTACATCATACCAGATCCCAGGAGAACGGATCGCTAAGCAAAGCTAACCTGGCAGATGATCCTAAGAAACGGCCCTATTATTGCCCTAATCGGACCACATGGTTTTTGTTTTCGTAGCAGCACTTGTACGAGTCACATGTGGCAGAGGCGGAGACAGACAAAAAGACACTTTTTCACTGATGCCTTTCTTGCACAATTCTCTACAATAAGTATACCAAGTGTTGAGGAGAAATTTGGAAGATATGTAAGTACAATGTGGGCCGTAGGTTACTTTTAGATGAAGGTGTATTGACCGCTACGCTTCCGTTTGAAAAGAATAGAGAGTTTCGGACACACAAACAGAACACAACTTGCGCAGAGTAACATGTGAAGGAACAAAGTCCCTGACTAACAAACCAACATGACAACATCAGTCCAAGCAAAATAGCTTACGGCCCGATGCAAGCTGCAAGGAACTCTGGATACCTACTTAGCTAACTAAGCCTTACCTGCCCGCCTTTTTGGCGCAATGCTTGTTTCATTTCAGCTCATGCCTTCTTCCTCGGACGGGGCAGGGAAGACAAGCCGTAATAAAGTCGGGTGTTGCAGCGGCAGTAAGATCAATAATTTCACCACCACAACAAAGAGGGAAACAAGGGATTGGATGGATGTTTCTTCTGGCGCCATTCCGAGTCTCGACCCGTCCTTGTCACGCGCATATACTTACATAATGATGGCATCTCTAAGCTGCTGTTAGATGTTAAAAAGCTCTCATGCATGCATATGATACACCTTGCTTTCAACTTTGAAAGACCCCATGGGTCATCGTACACTATGACCACATCACACGTGGGGAAGAAACAAAGGGAAAGACAGGAACAGGGGCCCGGGGAAGCGTTCTGTGTCTACCCGTTGCAACAAACGACCTGTACTCTCGTCATGCACGCGGTCACCTGCATTAGCTAGATAGATACAGTCTGTATCCGTACAGCTGTATACGACAGCAACTGAGACTGTTATGCAAGCAATGGTAAAGTAGGTATATGTAGCAACACTTGCTAAGGTTAAAGCAAGGGCAGAAGCCAAAGTGTCTTTGATAGAGTAGGTCAGTATGCTGATTTTCTTTCTCCAGCTGAGGGAGCTTCTAGAAATTGCCTTCTATGTAAGTACAAGTAGGTAGGTGTGACTGAATAGAAATGACAGCAGACATCCTCTTTACAAACAAGCAAATGTCACAGCAACAAGGTTCCAGAATAATCCCCCACACAATGGTTTCTCCCTCTCCCTCACATTCTTTCTCGGGTTTCCCGATTCTGCCAATTGACAGAATCCTCACAAGAAACTCTAGAAAGGTAACCCACCCCTTGTCCCAGTCCTGTGGCCGGCATGCACGTTCCTACAGGACCAACGTGCAGCATGCATGATGCATAGTATGTACATACGATTCCCACTTCCCCCTTCTCTCTGGCTTTTTCTCTCTCCTTGCCTGCCTCCCCGACACCCCCCAAAAAAATCCCTGCAGCATCAATATCTGCTAGAGGGGACGCAGCTGGTTGGCTCGGCTGGATCGCGTATGCAGCATGTGGTAAAGCGAGCTGTACTCCAAGTATCTAACCTAGGTTAAGTCAAGTCTCTACAGCAGAGATGAGATTTTTTTTGGTTCTCTTCTCGATGAGCGCTACGCTGCGATGTAACGCATGAGGCAAATCTGCATACCATACATCGGGTATACATGAGTGGTACATACACGCGCAGTATTCGTCAGAGTGCCAGGAGAGTGTAGCTCGAAAGTACACATTTAACATTGACGCATGTAAGAAAGCCCCGACCCAAAACCATAGAAGCGTCAAAGCTGGAATATCACGCACACCACTATAGATTATGTGCACTACACCATATACGGATGTCAGGTGTATTGTATGTATGTAATCAGAGTAACCTAGGTTAGATAAAAATATGCACGCGCGATGGAAAGTGGTGTAGCTCTCGTCTAATCGGGCGGACTAATACCCTGGATGCCTGACATCGTGGATATGCCACACTCAACTCACTGATTCAAACGTGTTGAACTGATGTTCTTTTTCTTCTTCTGGAAGAGGAGAGGATGGCAGAATGGAATTGAAGTCGTGATGTAAGGGGAGGGAAGCCGTTTATGTCAGTGTGCACTGGTGCTGCAGAAGAGGAGCTTCGACACTGTTTAGGTGAGGGAACAGAGTGGTTGAATCCTTCCCTTCCATACAGTCTGTTCTCTTTTCCTACCCTAAGGTCAACCATTTTCGTTTCAACTATCAAAATTTGATCCCTGTGCTCGACTCTTTCCTTCCTTCCTTCCTTCCATCCAACAATCGGCATCCCCTAACCTTAATGTCACCAAACTTCACATATACCTATCCTCTCCAGCAAGAAGAGGCTTGCTGGAGAGGCGCTGGCCTGGACCAGGCTGGCCGACTCTTGGCTTTTAGGTTAGAGTAGTTAGCTCAAGTGCCGTGTTGTTCTTCTGTCAGTAGTACATGAATATGCATGTAGGGAGCGGATAAGTGAAGATGCAGAAGTGAAGGTAGGGTCAGGCAGGATAAGGGGCAAGGCGGATGTCCCGTGGCGTGCTTGTACACAATCCTGATTCTTGCCTCCCCGCTCTAACCTACTAAACTACACACCTCTCGCTCTCCCTCTCTCTGCCTTCGTGCGCGCGGGGGAGGCGTGTTCTCGACTGTCTACCTATCCACCACTCGCTCACTTTCAAGATATCCCCCTGGTAATAACAATGTCGGGTACATACATACATACATCTCATGGTTAGGTTAGATCACTGACATCACATCTGAACTGTCTCCAACGGTGCCTGAATGATCGCACTTTCGTACCCGTCTTGGCCTCTCTTGGCCACCTTGGCAAGACTGGAGAGGAAAACTTTGAGCCTCATCAAAATTCGGGATTTTTCTGGGGGCGGGATAGCGCAATCAGACAGAAGAACACACACAATGCCTTGTTCCCCGAGTAATGTACTTGTACTTTGTAATAATATAAAAAATAATGGATCGCTGGAGCGAGCATTCCCATCCCCTTGCGTGCATCATTTTATGATTTTTGTCTCGGCGATCTCCTCGCCTACCTATTCCTCACTTGTAAGAATAGGGATGAGAAATTACCTGCATGACATATGATGTAGGACGGATTTCCCATCTGCTTGATCGACGTCAGCTCAGGTCATGTAGTATGTAGCACAAACTTTTGCGGGATATTTGTGCACTGATCTGGGGAGGGTATGCGAGGAATGTTCGAGGCATTAAGGTTGACCTACTAGCTACCAGACGGGCATTTTTTTTTTCGGCATTACTTTCCCATCGTCATGTGTGCCCGGAAGCCCTATATAGCACAGAAATAAGAATTCTTCACAGGGAAAGCAAAATGTCGCATTGCTTCAACTGTTCATGTGGTTTGGTTCTTACACCGCCTACACCACACCACACCACACCACACCCGGGCAAACCACATGGGAACAACAGATGCGGTATGTATGAAACGGCAAAGTAAATAAGGTGGCGAGTATAAACTCTGGTTATGGCAGGTGAGATTGGGCAAAAAAGGACAATACAGCAAGCAACATCAACAGCAACAGCAAGGTAGCCCGGAGACAGGCAGGCTTGGGCCTAGGCTCGAGTTAAAAATTAAATGGTAAAAGCCAGCCCAGTCTGCCTCTGAAGAAAGAAAGGCTTCTCACACCGACTTATGTACGTAACGTAATATATAATAGGGAGGTCAGGTAGGCTAGAATACTACCTACTTTCCTCCCCTATACATACACATGCATAGCAGTAGTAGGGTAGTATTGCAGTTCCCATACCACACTTTAACACACACGGCCTATCATACAAGTACTTAATCATCGCAACATTTTTAACACCCGATGCAAAGCGGACGTTATACGGCGAGCTGACTATAGGCCGATTCGACCAAGTACATAGTAGTGTATGATTTATAGTTGTATTATGTTATGCTGTTTTTTTTTTGTTATTGCAGCTGTGGTTGCCTACGCAAATGATATAAAATGTCCGTATGGTGTGTGTGTGTATGTGTGTGTGGATGTGCGCAAGGTATACATGAACGGCTGTCTACATCGTAAATCCAAAAGTGACCGAGGGGGAGGTACCGCGAGGTATATACCACGATACCGAGATGTTTCCATGTGGGAAGGCAGAGAGGAGTGAGGCATCACTTTACTTTTATTGGGCATGATCCCTTCATCATACCTACATACACACAGATTTAAAAATCCGCGCAGGATTACAGGTATGTAAGATATAAGCTTATGTTGCTGTCATTTCTTTGCCACACAACAATCTTCAGCCAGCCCAAGTGATGGATGTTCTGAGAATTGTGTTTTTGGGGTGTTCGACCGCCACTCACTCAACCTTGTTCTAGAACTCCAAGGTTTGTTACGCGCTCGGGTTACCGGGTAACAAGCTAACCTACCTGCAATGTGCATACCTACTTTGCTAGATAGACTAAATGATCACTTGCATGAGCTGAACTGAAACAAGCATCCCATCCCCCATGACAGACAATCTACCGCAAATCTTCAGTAAGCCCAAAGCCTTTGTCTCAAAGCAAACGAACACCCACCTAGGTTACTGAACAACATGCATGTCAGTATGAAAGTTCCTCTGCTCATCCCACATGCATCACATCTATGCTGGGTGCCGAGAACATACCTAAGTATTTATCTTACGGAGGTGGGAGGGTGGGGTTACATCGGGGCATCAGCGTTGTGTTGATGTCGTTTGCGGAGAAAGGAAGGGAGTAAAAAAGCTTGTTTTTTTGTGCTGGATTCGAAGAGCCTCCGCGTCCGGTGCGGTGTGCCTGCCAAGTGATGCCGCTTGTTGGCTGATTTGTTAGGCTGTCCGCTGAGGTAATCTGATACGCGAATTAGCCTACTACAAACGTAAGGACGCGTTGTGAGATGAGGTGAGTGATGAGTTAGTAGGTTTGTGTGAGAAATATATCAAGTGGATTGACGGATTAGCAGATAGAAAAGGTAAGGAGTCAAGGCGTATCTGGGTAGACTTCTGGTAAGAGGGGGTGACATTCACTTGACATGAACAATAAAACGAAGGCAGTTTGCAGACTTCAAGTTGGCGGGTGTGAGATGGAGTGTTCTTTCCGCTACTGTCACGAGGAAGTCTGCTGTCGAGCTGGAAAATAGATAGTAAGGCAACAAACTAGCAAGACATGAATGAGATTGGATCCACAGACGTCGGGGACATAGGTGGCCGTATGACTCTAGTGCTTTCTATGAGATTCATGAAGGACGTAAGGTGAGGTTATAGCGGCTCAGTGGATAAGAGGATAGACGTGAGTGTTATAAACAACCTCTGTCAGTCCCTGTTGAAAGCTTGACCATTTACATTACAACGGGGCTACAAGCACCATCGATTAAGACTCTTTTCTACTGGTTATCTTCTCTTATTATTCTCGAGTGAGTGGCACCGAGGGACATGTCACCCCGTATGAGCATATGAGAGTGAGGCCGAGGAGTTTTGTCTTGACTGTGACACTGTCACATTGTTCCAAACATGGCCAAACACCCAGTATATAAAGAAACGACCTAAATACGGGGCCAGGCAGCGTGCAAATGAGATGCTACATCTCAATTATTTTATTTCTGTTTTTGGGAAATGGGCACAAGACGATTTACTGATGACGGCCCGTCGGTTCGGATCTGGTAACGTTGAGAGCGAAGACACTATGAGATTTATACCTGTAGTAGCGTGAAAGCTTGACGTACTCGCTTGGACTCCTTGACCACCCTCGGGACACGATAAAGCCTGAATCCAATTTGTCCCTTAAATCTCATAATGAAGGCAGGTAGGCATGCCAGCTCGACCTCTTTACGATAAAGCCTTCACAACCTATACCTTGCACATCAATGCCTCTAAATCGAGCGCCGAGATCTACACCCACGCGAGTTCTATGCCGTGACAAAGTCTAATCCTTACTCTTCGAACCAGATGAAGGAAAAAAGGAGATATAGTCTACAACTTTCCCAACCTGTCTTGAGCTTATTGACTTTGACTGAATGCGGCCCTCTTCGCCAACTCACCGAACCGCTTCTCCGACGTGGCATGGCGCCTTGTGTTGTCATGAGCGAATCATCTATATTGCAGAACGTTCGCAACCTATGTTGGTCGGCGAGGAAAAGGACATCATACTGCTGCAGCTTCATCCCCTGTTTGCTACATCGCCAAAGTCAAAACAAGACGGCCACACACTCCATTGTCCCATTAAGTATAAGGCTCACAACACTCAAAAGAAGGAAAAGAGCATGTATTTGAATATGACACCAACAATGCCGAAGCAACGGGTGATTGTAGGGCGTCCTTATCATTTATGTCTTCGGGGAAGACGCCAGCATGGCCTATGTCCTAGTACCACCACCTTAAGTGCACCAACGAGCGAGCGCACTCCAGAGACACCTTTTTGCTCTAACCTAGCTTATGTCGAGCGCTGTAGAGTTGCATCAGTAGTAGATTGATCCTCCGTCGAGAAAGTAGTCAACTTAACCGGTCGTGGTGACATTTGGAAGTGATATAGAAAAAATCGAAGAATTGTATGATCCTCACGGAAGTCAAAAAAGGCCGGTAAGGTCTAGTTAAACTTGGGATCTTCAGAACGACTCCAACGACGTGGGAAGGTGTAGGAAAGAAACCAACGTGGTGGCCAATGGGCGACATCTTGGAAGCATTGATGGTTTCGGAGTCAGAAGATAGAACCCGACCACGGTTCGACCGAGAGGAGGTGTTTTGATGCCTCTCGTTTTCGTCTGAGCTTACCCGCGAAATTGACTTCTTAGGTTCTTATTCATGGCATTTAGCTCGAAGGATTGACCTCTCAAACCGACGACGTCCTCCAATGACTTGTTCTGGGCTGGAAAGATCTCCATGTCCAGTCATCGAGTCACAAGGGGACAACCACATCGACTCTTCTGTTCGCTAAATGGCCCAGTAAGCTTTAACCTTGGCTAATCATGGAAGCCATGTTAGACATCTCTTACCCTGCCGTTAACTGTAACTGCCAGGAGAGATAATTGATAACGACCTCGGTGCTATCTTCCTATCTAGACCTTGTGCGCTTGGGCTAGTTCTTATAATTGGTGTTTGTGTTTGCATAGTAGCAAATGCTATACCAATGCTTTTGTAGACTGTTTGCATGAGCCGAAACACATGAGACCAATCAATACGCCCGCCATATCATGGCCACCCTGCCGAACCCCAACCCAGCACGGATCGGTCTGTAGGCTGTGCCTTGATGGCCAGCGCTCCCCAGACAACAGCACTCTACCGTCTGAGGCCGAGGGCACGCCGGCTGGCGTTGACATCTAGGAAAGTTTGGATATGTGAGGCTCGGACGACACTATCCAAATGCCCCAACCCTCTCATCCCAAACAGGGGATTGTGGATATCGGCACTGCTCAGGCAGCGTTTGATGAGATCCCGTCGTGCCTGTTTCAAATTGTTTCCTTCATATCCCTGGAAGCTGGGAGTGCAGTAAGAATGGCTACAGTCCCGAGTTGCCAGCTTGCAGCACCAGCGGTGCCTTCTGGTGTATGAGGTGAGGTTAGATTGTCTGACCGGCGGGCTCACCTCTCTACCAAATAATAATATACATACTTGATAGGGTGAGCGCTTTCATTCCCAGTCTTACCTAGACTGCCCAGTTACATGTCCCTGTGGTAAATCGTTGGTCAGATATCTCGATTTACCACGACTCGAAAGAGTATTATGAGCCCGTTTGGAGGCCGCTGCGAACAGCATACTTATCGCATCTGTGCTTCAGCTTTTATTAAGCAGGGTAAAAACGTGTTTGCAATCAATTGGCGATTTTCAGCAGATAACACTTTGACCAGGCCTCTTCCAAATCGAAGTGCTGGGTCTCACGAAGGTTTTCGGACTACCAACCACACGGTGAGAGTGGAGTCGAATGACGCCGGGACGGGCCAGCCAGCGCCCTCAAATACATATCGGGACAACTGGCTCACTTAATGCCAACAATATCTCAGACTCTAACAGCTGTGCATTTTCTCATCGAAAACAGAAAAAAAGAGAAGGAGATAGTCTTATCTCTTCACGATAATAAACAAACCACAAGCCCTCAAGATATCCGACTAGACTCTCTACTCGGGGAGATCCCCGATGAGACAGCTATCTATCAAGCGCCGTGCATTTGACGCTACGGCTCCCAGCGCGGCAGTAGCGTCTACAGCGTCTACGCCACGCTGGAGCCAGCATCTCATAGGCTGCTCAGGCCAGAGCGGTCAGCGCTGTTTCAGGGGCACAGGTTGTCCAGCTGACCACGCGTCGCCCGAAACCGCCAACCTATCACTCTGGCTCCCTTCATACCTCTCTACTTCCATCTCAATTTCTAACATCACCACATATTACATTCCAACGTCAGAACTTACCCTTTGATACTTAAGTATCTAGTGATCTTACAGATTCATTTCCATCTTAATTTGCTCTAGAAATACGTCTCCGCTTCTCTTCTAATCCCTCGCTGTTTCTCGTTCTTTTAACGGGACAAGCTTGCCGGTGCAAACAATGACGACACGCTACAGAGTAGAATGTGAGTCCCCGCTCTTTCAATCTTTCCCCATCAAAGTGATCGCCGATACTACCTTCCTTCCCTAAGAAGCGACCTGACATAATCATGGCATTCTTCTAGATGCCCTCAAGACGCACCGGAGAGATCAGTTCATAGGTACATCATTATTTGCTACTATTCTCCCAATGCCTTTCGTATAACTCCCTCACCAGACTAGGACTGTGTCTTCCTTGATCGGACATGTCATGTTTACAGAGTCTCACCAGCTCCGAAAACGGCGGCCCGGGTCGGATGATTTGATCTGTTGTGCCATCCAAGGCCAAATGAAACATACTCGATTCTCCAATCTTGTAATGATCTTTCTTGCTCTTCTCTCATCTCCAGTTTTTCTGCAATATCCATTGTTTTTACTAACGAGGTACCAGAATGGATCAAGGGACTCTTGGCCGTCCCTTTCGTCCTCTACTCCCAGCCAACGGGCGTGTTTGAGAGCAATGGCATCAGCGTGGCGCAGATGTCAGAGGAGGCGCACCGACGCTATGCCGAAATCATGAGAGACGTCGAAGTCCTCATAGACGACCACAGTGCGTCTCTTGCCCCTTCCACCCGGATCTTATTCGGCACGGTGCTGACATATTTGCAGTCGCTCACCAAGCGAACTTGAACCACATACCTTCCAAGTTGAAGCTTCTCGTGCCTCCCATAGGGAACTTCTTCACGAGGCTACCGTTAGAAGCGGCGTTCAAGTTTCAGGACAAGAAACGCTACATATCCTCCAGACGATTCGTCTCACCATCATTCAACGATGTCCGCCTGATCTTGAACTCGGCCCAGCTCATGGCGGTCACGACGCAGGGCACCCTTCAGCTCGCCACCTTCGATGGTGACGTTACCCTGTACGACGACGGTCAGAGCCTGGAGCCCAGCAGCCCGATCATACCCCGCATGATCGACTTGATGGCCAAGAACGTCAAGGTCGGCATCGTCACAGCCGCCGGCTACACCACTGCAGACAAGTACTACGCGCGTCTGCACGGCCTGCTGGACGCCATCGCCGAATCGACCGTGCTCACGCAAAAGCAGAGACAGAACATCGTCATCATGGGTGGCGAGGCCAACTACATGTTCGAGTTCAGCCCCTCGTCTCCGGACCTGCTCGCGCCCGTGCCTCAGAAGCGGTGGCTCACGGCCGAGATGGCCACCTGGTCCGACGTGAGCATCAAGGCCCTCCTGGACGTGGCCGAGGCCGCCCTCCGCGACTGCATCAAGACTATGAATCTGCCTGCAACCATCATGCGGAAGGACAGGGCTGTCGGCATCATCGCGAGCGACCCCAACGTCCGGATCCCGCGCGAGTCGCTTGAGGAGACGGTGCTCGTGGTGCAGAAGATCCTCGAACTGTACGTCGGCGGCACCGATCGCGACAACAAGGTCGTGCCCTTCTGTGCTTTCAACGGAGGCCGCGACGTCTTCGTGGACATCGGCGACAAGAGCTGGGGTGTATCTGTGTGCCAGGCCTGGTTTGCAGGCAAGAACGGGACCCATGCGGCGACCATCAGGCCCGAGGAGACGCTACATGTGGGCGATCAGTTTCTCAGCGCCGGCAGTAACGACTTCAAGGCTCGGAGCGTAGCCACTACGGCCTGGATCGCCAGCCCTACTGAGACCGTAGACCTGCTGGATGAACTGGCTGGCTTCATGGCCAAGAAGATGAGTTAGAGGGACGTGGTAATTAATGATCAATGAGGATTTCGGGTTTTCTTTCTTGTTTGGACTCTATGAATCCCACAATGGGCGTGACGGGTTGCATCATGCATCGGAGGACACACACGAAGCCGGGACAACTCACAACTGCAGCTGTACCCTTCCTATTAAAGCGATATTAGGACATTGTATCCCGATTAGCTATCTAGGAGATGGATAGATAGCAACAGCAGTATAACATAAATACCCAAAAACATGACATGATTCCCTCCCGCGGACCGGCGAGCCAAAGAAAGTACAACCAACATATATACAAACCTTGAAACAGACAGGGAAAAAAAAAAGATAACTTCGTGAACCACCTCCGAATCGGGGAATCGAACCCCGGGCTTGACGGATCATCTTTTCTTGCGAAATGAGAGCGTCAAATGTTAGCCACTACACCAATTCGGATATAAGAATGGACTCGCGGGGAATCGAACCCCGGACCACTCCCAAGTTTGCCTTTCTCTTCTTCTTCAAGATAGAGAAGAAGATGCTAGAGATGCTAAGGGAGTATTATACCACTAAACCACAAGCCCGATTCGTTTCTGTTGTGTTTTTGTTGGAAGGACGGGTTGTTAGGAGGGTCTTTATACATATAGTACAGAGTAATAGGACAGGAAATTGTTTTGGTTATTTGGTATAATGCGCTAGACTTGTTTAAGTCTGGTTTGGTGGGTTAGGGGAGAGAAAATTTCCCCTGGTCTAGGTTAGTGGAAACGCTAGAATAGACTAAGTAAGGTTGGTAATGACTAAAGTCTGAATAGCTTCCTTTACATACCTTGCTTTTTTCTGACCTATGCGCAGGAAGAAAGGCACATGTCATCAAGAAGAGAGTTGTGAGTTTAGCCTTTGAGTACAGATTGCCTGCTTACTACGTAGGTTAAGTACTTATGCCCCTTTACCTCAAGAAAAGGGCGACTACTTACCTAGGTTACCAGTCCAGGCCTCGAAGGGCTGAAGGAGTAAATGTTTTTCTCACTTTGCACCTCTGGTAAAGTGAAGTAGAAGCAACAAACCACTTATCAAGAGTAACATAGGAAAGTTAGAACACTCAAGTATTCCTCACCATGTGGACTTCTATTAAAGGGTCACATGTCAAGACACCAAACTCTTCCACCAAAGACAAAAAGCAGGTAGCACCAAGTCCAAGGCAGACAGCTTTTATTTATTAATACAATGTAGCCGAGATGAGTCATGCCCTGCTGCATGTGCACACATTATCCGCCTTGCTGAGACCACCACCCCATTCTCAACACTATATCGAAGTTTAATATCGAGAGGACAACAGATGAGCACATTCTCACACGAGTAGCACAAAGCCAACATAAACCTCTGCCCCCATGTGCTGTCACAAAATCAAAATAAATTGAGCGAAGATAGAGTAGGCAAACAACAAACCATTTCCTTTCCCGAATCCATTGACCACCCCCATTTTCCCTCCTCTAAGCTGCACAGGATTTCTAACACGTGAAAGTCTTCATTTCCTCCACTCGTCCCCTCGAACATTACCACCATCGAAAGCAAAGAACAAAAAGGGGCCAGACGCAATGAAAGGGGAATATCAGCAACAAGCTAACCGACTGACATGGAAAAACAAACAACTCCCTGAAACCCCACTCCCCGTAGTAAACATGGTATCTGATGATATGCGGATGCATGACAACAACTCCGGTTTAAAGCCCGCCTGCCAGTCCCTTGTCAACGTTGCTGGTACCCAAATAGAAAGCAGATCCCCGCGATGCCCGTTGCCTTGACCGTCCTGATGCTTTTTCAATTTTTTTTTTTGGCTCGACATTCGCCACCTTTTTGGTTGTCGTGATTGAGTGGGCGTTCCCTCGTCGATGCCCGTTCTCGGCTTGATGTATTAAAGGACCCCCAGAGAATCGGATGGTCCTATATATCCCCTGGGAGATCAAGGCTGGCGCGGCCTTGTCTCCAGGGAAGGCTCGTGCCGAGATGGAAGGAAAATTCGACAGAACAGAACGTCGTCATAAACTCCAGAAACCAAACTCAACTCCCGTTGCTGACAACCAATAACCTGTGCGTTTCCGTAGATGTACCGTCAAAGGCCTGAACACCATGCTTATGCAGGATATCTCATCCCTCTCCCGAAGAAACTTGCCGACCTAAACACCCATTTTGTGTACTCTGTACGCCTCATGCCCTTCTCGACCGCCCAACTAAGCCCCGTGATTTCGAAAGATAGGGATCCTATCCCCAAACACTTGCTGGCAGACCGAGATTCGACTTGTTGCCCCACCCAGCCGGACGACCTCCCCAGGTGTTATATCCCTCGCCAGCACCAGTAGGCGGATTACCGGATGGGCCTGATGTCTGAACGTTATCCCCCGGGTTTCCCGAGGCGGAAACACCATGGCTAAGGGGCGACGGGAGAGGAGTCGTCGCCGGTTTGGTCACAGCTAGATTGGATCCCTGTCCGCTGACAGCAGGTCGGGTACCAATTGGTGCTACGGCGTTGCCAGAAAGCCCAGACCGAGAGCCGGTACCAGATAGAGGGGGTGAGCCACCACTTGGTGACGAGTTGCTGGTTCGGTTGTTTCCGATATGTGCGGGGGTATTTGATTGAGGGCTTGCGTTGCTGTTGGCTCGCGAGATGGCCTGCAGATCACCAGACTGCTGGGCACTGTCGGCGTGGCCGGAACCCTGTCGTCCGTAGTCGAAAGCTAGCGGCGACGGACCGCGCTGGGACGAGGTAGTCGAAAGAGCGTGGAGAGTGGATCGGCCAGCAGCGGGGTCATCGTAATGTCCCTCGCCGTAGAGAGCCGTTCGCTGACGCTGTATCAGATCGCGGCGCTCCTCTTCCGACAAACTCCCAGGGCTGAGGGTTCGGTCAGGCTTGCCAGCGTAAGGCATGTCAACATCTACGGAAACAATCGTTAGCCAGCGCTCTTGGACACAGGAGGGAGAGAGACTCGGGAGGACACATCAGGGCAGCTGGCGGCACGCTTTACACGATCTCAGTAGGGTACAAGCTGGAGAGATAATGCGGCGAGGAACAGAACAGCCGCGGTCCGTGAGGATAATTTTGTTTTCTTTGATTCTCCATGCAAATGGTGTGCTATACAGTGCTGGGAGGCCTACTTCGGTTGTATTGCTGCTCCTGATGATAGTTGCGAAGCTCTCGCTCCCGTTGTGCCGCCATCCTCCGCTTGGCCTGCATTATTTGTTCCGCCTCATTGGACCCTCGGGAAGTCTGGTGGCGTTGCACAGCGTAGAAATTCTGTAGGTTGGGGCCCGGGGGCCCGCCGGGTCGGGGCTCGACGAACTCTACTGAGTGACGGGGTCCATGGTGTCCGGACGCAACACGACCATCTACTACCGATTAGTAACATGTCACCTGATCAGAGTTGGATAGGACTTCTTTGCGCACGTATGGGGCGCTCCATGGATCTTCGAGAGTGAGGGGACTCACGTCGGCCTGGTGGAACAAACATTTTGCCGCTCTTGACTAGGTTATCGATGGCTCGGTCGACCTCTACACAGCATCGAAGTTAGCAATGATACAAGTTGCTGCTGAGACCACAGCTTGGTAACGCTCTCCATCCCCAAGCCAGTAGGCATCGTCACACATAACCCGCCGCACCAAAGGTTATTCTGGCAGTAGATCCGTCTTGGATCATGCGTGAGCACCGATGTTCGCCGGGGGAAGGCAAGACCGACCTTCTATTTGGTACGAGAACGCTGCCAAGTCTTCTCGCGGGGCGACCGAATTCGCGCCTATGGACACCATATCAGGTTACTACCGGCTACATCATTTTGGACCTTTCCATATATACCTGAAGATCGCGGAGGCGGCGGTGTTTGGTGATCCCATGTGTTCGGGGGAGCAACAGCCTGACCAGCACCGGGCCATTGATTGTCACCGTAGTATTGCGCCATATTCTTCTTGGAGGTATCCGGAAGATGGAGATAACACAGCAGGTCGAAAGGGGGAGTAACACGAGCTGACACGGCCCGGAATGCGCAGTATTAACTATTTCCCAGCCACACGTTAGTAATTGTCTATTTTCAGAGATCAAAGTTGGTTGACGCTAATGGACCAGCAGGACTCAAAAAGGGCGGTGTCGAGAGAGATCTGCTATACCGATCCTTTTGGTTCTCGAATTTGCTGTACCAACTGCGGTTGCGGTATATTGAACCTTCTTGGCGACAGGACTGGATTCTCAATCGGCTTCCAGGCCGTTCAGGTACGCAATAGAAATGCGATACCTAGTGGCTTGACGCTCTCATAGTCTCTTGAACTTAGGGACGCAGGCTGCTCTCGATTTCGTGGTTTTCTGTTCGACTCGGACAACGCCACCGTTGTCCAGGACACCCAATCGAGATGACGGCGAGGAAGGGGGGAGGCCGCCTGGCAGCAAAGGTTCTAGAAAAAGAGCAACATGTCTCTGTGATTCACTTACTTTCTTTCGGTCCAGACAGGAGGTTTGAGACACAAGGCGTGCCAGATGCTCTCGGCGATAAAATGGAAGGGAGGAGAGACAGAAGGAGCGAAGAAAAAGGAATGAAGGGACAACTCCATGCAACGCGCACACATGCACTCTCGCAATTTCTTTAACGGAACTGGATAAGGGGTCTGGGGACGGGTGAGAGGAGGGAAAGACAGATGGAAAAGGGGAGCGAGGTGGAAATGGGGAAAATCCTACCTACAGGTGCTGTAGGATGTAGGTATGTATTCTGTATGTACAATAACAATTCGGCTACTCTACCGGGTACAAGTCGCAGAGGAGAGTGCCGCAGCAGCAGGCAGGTACAGTACAGTACAGTTCACTGCTGGAGGTAGCAATGACAACAGGTGGTTTTAGGTAGGAAATCAAGAGAAATTGTCGGAGGCAGAAGCCGCAGAGTACTTTGCAACCTCCCAGCACAGGTTAGGCTATCGCTGCGTCCAAGGGCCTAATGAAGAATTGGGAAGAGATGAAAAGGAGAAAAACGGGGCAGCCAATCAAACTAGGGCTAGATCGAACGTATGGTTAAAGTAGGAGGTAGTAGCTTCCTTACCGCTTTTGGCGTACTAGGCAAGAACTTGTAACTGGTGTTTCTTCCATGTACAGCTGCACAGCAGTACAGCAGTAATCTCCAATCGATAAAAGTACAAGGCAACAACAGCTGCAACTCAACCCGGTATTTGGAGCACCAGAAGCGGACCTTATCCCCAGAGGGCCGAGGCAGGTACTATGTAAGGTTAGCAGCTTCCTCCCTGTGTAAGGTAAATTTGGCAAGACTGTGAATCATTTGCAGTCCTGTGCAAACAATCATACCCTATCGTCTTCATCTGGTTGCTCATGTTTTCCCAAGCTTAGCGCTACAGACGACTGCTGTACATCCCAACTACCAATATACTTGGGTATCTTATGATTTTGAGGGGGGTTACGGTGTCCTTTAAGATTACTGCTGTACAGACTGAGATACCTATTTACCTCAGTTAAAGAAAGCTTCACCATCGGTATTGTCCCAAGAGTTATACAACCTAGATATGATATTATAATATTAGCAAGGGGGAATGGAGATATCCCCCCTTTTAAGAATCCGGCATCACGGCCAGTGGGAAGAGAGATCTCATCCATCCCTGTCGGTGGTACCAAAACTTTGGAAGTCAAGGTTTGATTTACTGCTTTACAAAGAATTATTAATTAGTTGTCACTCGTCAGATCTCCAAATTTTGTATTGTGCTATCACACAAGTGTTCGGCACCTCCACAAGTCGATCTGACCACAGCAGGGGATTGGAGGGAACTCTAGAGGCTGCTGCACGAATTAAACACGGTCGGCTCCGCTGCGTTTACACGGTCCAGCAATAGTCTACGGAGAAACTAAGAGACCATGGTGATCGAGTAGGTTGATGACATTCAAAGTTCATTTGTGGGTGATGTATGCAAGTAAAACGGGCGGGTAATCAAACAATCACAACAAACTTGGAAGTTTCGATCTGGTCACCAAATCAATACATTGATAGGCAAGGAGCTGTCGTGTAGGTATCTTCATGTAAGTCGGTCCCAACTTCGGCCATGCCAACGCTTACGCATGCACGAATACCCACTCGACCTAATACCTCAGCACTCATCACTGGGCATACAGGCTACAACCGTACAGGACCCTATTACCTAAACACTCGGATGGGACCAGGTCAGGCCAGACTCCACCCAGCCCAATAGCCCGGCGGGCCGGCTCGTTTGTCTCTTCAAGTTCTAATTTTGCGAGTACAAGCGTTCAAGACACAATTTACCGGCCGGACATTAGGTAGCGGCGAAAGCAACAAGAGATTGCGGAGAATTGGAATGCTTTCGTCACTATGCATCAAGGCTGGGAGAGCCGTCAAAAGTTGGGAATCAGTTTTCGGATCAAGGATCAAGCCTGCATCATCTATGCAATGCACCATGTACTCCAAACCTCAGATGCCACCAACGCTGCTCCTTCGAAATACCAAGGTACTCTCGAGACAACGGACAGCTAAGAACAGCAATGATCCATCCCAAGGGACCCAGGTCATTACTGATTTTATGAACATCTCTACATCATACCCAGGTACCAATATAAACGCAAGTCGAAATTGTCGAGGTGGCATCATTCTAAAGAGACCTTCCCGTGGACGGTGGACCCAAATGCAAGGGGTACGTACCAGCGAAACACAGAAAACCGGAGCGACGTTGCCTTGTGAGGCCCGTCTACATGGCGCCAGAATCGCGTCAGACACTATATATCTCGATTGTCCCCTTGTTACAAATAACATGCTTCAATATTCTATACAGTATGCGAATGTCAAAACGTCAAGGACATTAAAAGGTAGCGGCAAGAGCTGTCACCTCCAACTCCAGTTTCCATGCACCTGTAATCGGACCTAACCCAGCACCTGCATCATCGTGGGGGCATCGCATGGATGGAATTGTATCCCCTTTCTCGAAATATACAAGCTTCATTTAGCCCTATGTCTGCGAACAACAAAAAACCACAGCATTATCCAACTTGAGGCCCGAATAGGATAGGCTATGCCTCCGTAAACGAGACCTCCACTTTTGACGAACAACGCCTTATGACCTCGGATAATCAGTGCGTATTTGACGAGACGTGAGCTATCACCTCGATACCAAGAACCAATTTTCCAGATGGATATAGCCGATGTCCCGACCAGGCAAGCCGAGTTGTCCTCATCCATTCCCAAGCCTCTGAGTAGCCGTAGCGGAACCAAACCGCTCAGCTTCAACGATATAAACAGATTGATATCCCAAGTATACCTGAAATGTGTTCTTTCCAACAAAGGCACACTTCGAGTGATACTCGGTTCCACGATGGATATATTGCAAGTCGTCCATAGTGCGCCTGGTGGGTTCCTACAAATCCCTTGAGGGTCGTCTTTTCCATTTTACTCCAAGAGCCTTCAGAATACTCACTGCGTGGCATGCACGTACCGTATGGTAGCATCAGTCCTTACAATTGAAAAGGATCCCGTCCTCCTCGCTCAAAGCGTGCCACCTGCGGATTGGGCTTCCCAAAGCGGATATTACCTCCCTTGGGTGGCTCTTCTTTGAATCTTGATTCCTTAACAAAAATAAGCATTTGCACAGCATGTTCTGTGTGTCCCGCTGGTCGCACCACTTACAGCTCCCTACCCCAGGTTAACTCCGTCTACCGACTGCTGCTACCTCTACTACTCTCTAGGTACTGCCCTGCGTCCGGAATGACTTGATGGAAACTTTGTTATGGTGCTAGTGGTCTTTCAATTGTCAACTACACCAAGGACGCCCTGTCAACGTGAATATGGGATACTGGCTGCGGCGCCCTCGCTCCACGTAGCTGCGGTGTGGCCGTAGCACAAAACGGTCACGTTCTCGATCAGAGACTGCTGGGCCGCGTTTGGCTTTTTGGGCCAAGTCGAGAAATGGAATTCTGCGGTCATTCGCCCGCTGACATCGAATGTACTTCATCTGGTGAATAAAAGAGAAGTCCTGCTACCAACAGTCGAGCCATACGACCGGGCTGCCTGCGAGGACACGGGCTGCAAGCCGACGACATGCATGCAGTCTGCAGCCGTCCTCGTCCCACGCACACTAATAAGCTATACATACGTAAGTATGCAAAGCAGACAAAGCGCCCCAGGCCGTCTTGTTCCAGTGATAGGCTACAGCATGGGGTTAGTTATATACGACCGCCTTCTGTCCCGAAATAACTAGAAATCTCGTTGATTAGCAATTGGGTTGTATTCTGAACCCCACCGTGTGCTCGTTTGGGGTTTCCTTTGCTCCCTTCAGCTCCCCGGGAATGGAATCGAACACTTGTATTCATAGGGGGGGTGTTACTACGGAGCTCGAACGTTGGTTGGCCTTGGTTCGGACAAGCCTACAAGGTTGAAGGGGTCAGGCGACAAGATCTCTGTCTCGGTATTGGCATGGTTGCGTAATGAGTCCTCTGATGAGAGGGAGACCGGCGCTCTGAGACATTGGATACTTGCGTGTGGTTCTTTGCATGTGAAACAGTTTCTGTACCCAACTGCGTGGCACATGCCGGAACCCATCCGGTGGCATCTAGAACAACTTATCTACATAGGTAACCTACTGCAAACCTGATGTCGCTCCGAGAGTCGCAAGTTTACCTCCAAACCCCACCCCGGATATCATGTGCGCATAAAAGGCTTGCCGCTTCCCACGTACGCTCGGCCTATATCTGTACTGACTGAGCTCCAATCTCTTAGTGCAGCTATGAGCAGCCACATACATACTCCCGTGCTATCTCGATATCCGACTATTCCAGCGCTGTGCTTCTGTTTAAGACGTCTGGACGAAGTAGGCATTCAGTAAAGTCTAGACGAACCCTGACATTGGTGCCTTGAGAATGGTAAACTAATCCGCCAAGGAATCACTCTGAGGCGCAACTCATATCCGACCACATATCGGCTATGTAGAAGCCCAGTTTGGCGTGATACTATCTTGGGAATATCAACAGGTGGGAAATCAGTCATCACATTACAAGATTGTCGATGTCAAGACAGCAAACCTGGTGAATGTGGGGTAGATACCTCAGTAAGTTGTCAGTAGCAGTTGTGGCTTCCTGTGGCTTCATGTTCTGTGGCAACTGCAGGATATGCACGTAAACCAATCTGACCAATCATACATCACGCTTCGCAAAACGCAGATTTACTGTAATAAACCCCACCTCGATTTGCTATCGAAGTCTTCCTCCAGTGGGATGGGAGGGGCCATCAGATGTTGTACTTTTACTCTTTTTCCTACGCCAAGCCTATCACGGACAGGGCAGGGTTTTATTCTTCCTCTCTCTTTTTATTCTCTTGCATCCTTCGAAATTGTTCAAAAAAAATATCCCTGCGCGACTTTCAATTCTTCACTCCTCCCACTCTTTGGGACTTGCCGGCTCCATCACTAAGCCACAGGAAGCCGTCTATCTCGACATCCGGGTTGTTCCCTGCAGATAAGGAAAGAAGAAGAAAAATACAAGGACTTGTGCTCAAGGTACTGCTGTATAAGAAGAGCCTGGACGCGACATCTCGCCTCTGTGGCCACTGCGGGCTTTTTCTTCCAACTCAAGTGTTGCTGCTTGACCTAGTGCATGTTCACTTTCTCTCTCGAATCCTTCCAAGACTGTCGGATATCGCACCTACAGACAGGCTCGCCCCCTTTTCGAGTGATCTTCTGACAATCTCCCCCCCGCGTCCTGCTGGCATACAACAAGCAAGGCGAAAGAGCAGACAGAGTAAAGTAAAGGTTCTACTATTTCACATATGAAGCCTCACTCTTCGGGGTAGCCCATTTGTGTAATAGCAAGCGACTTCAAAGTCTTTGCGCTTGCTCGGGGAGTTGTAAGAAAGACTTACTCGTAAAGTATCTCTTGGAAAACCCCTTGACGGCTCAAGGAAAGGCCATCACTGAATTGAATGATACCGTCACCTGGACAAGATCATTTTATTTGATCGATGCTCTCGGAACAGGATTAGGAACCCTACCCACCTACCAAGCCACAGGTTCATACTGAACCCGACAAACAGGAAGCAGCAAAAGAACGTGCATGGAACATTCTGATCGCGCAATTTCACTCGTTCAGTCTCTACCGAATTTTGTGAAAGCAGGAAACAAGAGTTCCTATCCATCGCAACGTCAACGGCAAGGCTACATACCAGTTCACCAATTTGAAATGGCAGACTACAGCGTCAACAAGGACAATTCTGTTATGGAGCACGACAAGTCTACCTCGCCGGGCAGTGCCATCGAGATCACTGCTACTGCAGCGTCCAACCGGAGCAACAGCCGCACTCGCCCTCGCAACTATGGATCCACCTCCTCTTCTCCCCCAGCCTACAGCGAAGGCGGCGATGGCGTCGTCGTAGCAGACGAGGCCTTGACCCAGGCGCTGCAGGCGCTCGAGGGGAAGAAGGTCCACTGGTACTCGTACCTCGCCACGCGAGATTTCTGGATCGTTCTCGTCATCGGCCAGATCTTGGCTCTCACCATCACCACGACCAACACCTTCTCCTCCTTGCTGGTGCAGCACGACACCTCGATCCCTGCGTTCCAGACCTTCTTCAACTACGTGCTTCTCACCCTCCTCTACTTCACTTATACGTGCTACAAGTACGGGTGGCAGAAGATGGGCGGCATCTTCCTGCGGGACGGGTGGAAGTACTTCATCCTCTCCTTTCTGGACGTCGAAGGAAACTACTTCACCGTGCTCGCGTACAACTACACCAACATCCTGTCTACGCAGCTCATCAACTTCTGGGCCATCGTGGTCGTCGTCGTCGTCTCCTTCCTGCTCCTACGTGTGCGGTACAAGGTGTTCCAGATCGTCGGCATCCTCATCTGCGTCGGCGGGACGGGGATCCTGTTGGCGAGCGACCACATCCAGGGGACCAACGGCGGGCCCGGCAAGGACCTGCTCAAGGGCGACCTCTTCGCGCTGCTGGGCGCCACCCTCTACGGCCTGACCAACACGTTCGAGGAGTGGTTCGTGTCGAAGCGGCCGGCCTACGAGGTCCTCGGCTTCCTCGGCTTCTTCGGCATCTTCATCAACGGCACGCAGGCGGCCATCTTCGACCGGCACAGCCTGCAGACGGCGCACTTCTCGGGCCCCGTCATCGGCTACATCGTCGGCTACACGCTCGCCCTCACGCTCTTCTACTCGGTCGTGCCCTTCATCCTGCGCATCGCCTCGGCCGCCTTCTTCAACATCTCCCTCCTGACGGGCAACTTCTGGGGTACCATCATCGGCGTCCGCGTTTTCGGCTACGCCGTCCACTTCCTCTACCCCATTGCCTTCGTCCTCATCATCGTCGGCCAGCTCACCTACTTCCTCGCCGGCAGCATGCTCGGCGACTCCAGGAAGCCCTGGCTCGGCGAGGCCCAGGAGAGCGGCGTCGCCGGCCTTGGCACCGCCAAGCTCAAGGCCATCAACGCCGCCAGGCGCAGGGGCCTCGTCGCCCGGGACCAGGAGGTCGAGGAGGGGAGAGCCACGGATGGGGCTGGGTCTGGTATTGTGGCCTAGGAGCGGCGGCAGCAGCAGCAGCAGCAGCAGATGCGATGAGAGAAATTACACGTCGCGTCAATCTGCCAGTTGGGTAAGGCTTTCCTTGGAATAGCTGATACCTACCTACCTAGCTAGCTGCCACTGCTCCGTGCTCTCTTGGATAAAGACGGATAGATGGACTGATAGATACCCCTGTATGCGGTGAGGCAGAAAGGGGTTAAGGGGAGAGGAAAAACATTACAATGCTTACAATGAAATAAATAGATACGACCTTGGCTACGCACTCACTCGTGTCTCTTGCTTGGTACTTGATTAACCTTAGAGAGCATATAGACTTATTATATAATGCTTAACTGAACACTGTACCTTCAAAATGATTATCCGCGCGGACACTTGCCCGGCGTGCAGACACCACTCCTTTCTCAACGGCTAAGGTACCAACCGGCCAAGTCGCTCGTCAAGATAATGAATAGGCCGACCCGACCGGCTCTGGCCAGATGATTTGTCCAAAGCCTTTCTTTCTTTCGATGGGAGCAGAAGGGGCCTGGGCTTTAGGTTAGGCATTTATTTTGTTCTCTATAACTGTACTATATCATGTGTATAACAAGTTGTATAATGTATATAATATCCTTGCTTAGAGTATAATCGCTCCTGGAAAGGCTTTTCTACATGCTATATAAACAGGCGTAGAAAACCTGACAGCAAGCAACAAACAAGTCCCTTGTCAAGATCATAGGCCAACTCTGGCTAGATGAGTTGTCCCGCAGCTCCGAAGGGTTTCGACTGGAGCAGAAGGAAGGCTTCCGCCTCTGGTAAATCTACACAAATTGTTACTTATGTGATATGGTGCAGTTATACCAAAATATATCCCTTGTTACTTTACAAAGTATAACCGCAACTTAAGCCCAGTTTATTGATTGCTATAGATACAGGTGTAGAAAGCACAAGCCCTCTCTACAAACAGTTATAAGTGGCCGGAGATGAGGCCACCGTAACTTTCAAAGTATAATGTCTCTCCTCCCTTCCGCCCATTCATCCCTTGTAGCCTAGAATGCAAAGAACACAGAACAGCCTTCCATGTGGTTCAGGATAGCAAAAATTGCAAACAGTGGCCTTCTTGGTTCTGAATTGCATACCGGTTACCTCACACGTTGGCTGTATGTAAGGCGCTTTCCTTGAGCCGACCATGGAATAGTGACATATTCAGGAGCGTGATAGTCCCATTGTGTAGGGTTATCATCATGGAGCAGTGAGATTAGGGATTTGTGAGAAATGAACGCACAGTGGACATTGGAAGGATACACAAGAGGCTGAGGCTCTACAGAATGTAGCGTGAGGTGATGCTCTTATAACAAACGATATACAGAAGATAAATATTAAAGGGAGTGACGTTATGAGGGTCCAGTCATATATGCGCGTGGTTGTTGTGTGGTCGGTAGGAATATATACAGAGGCCCTGCTGCCCTGTCCTACATTCGATTCAGTGCCTCAAACCCAGGTGCTGGTCAGAATGGTACTGGGACCCTTATAAATCAGGGTAGTAGTATCTTTTATGTCCCGGCTGTAGAGAAACCCCTCACCAAGGCTCTGTGGGGGTCAGCTACACAAACTCGAGGACTAACCGAGACGACGAGTGGTGCTGTGGGCGGAACGCAAATTTGGCATTCATCCAGTCTTTGTGTGCATCCGAGCTCAGGACGATGGCATCCCAACTTTTGTCAGTCTGCTGCCTTCCTTGAAACTAACTTGATAACGGTCGGCAAGATGACCTAGTGTTGGCAAAGAACCTTATCAGGCATCGAGCATATGGGCGGCTTGCGAACTCTGGTCTGGAAAAGGGGCGGCCGTACACCGCAGCATCTTTCTTCGCCCGCGGCGCCACGTCCCAGTCAAGGTCGAGCGCTTCACCAGCACTGCTCTCCGGCCAGAGCACAAGGCGGCTCGAAGTCGAAATCCCAGTTGTAGATCTTCTCCGCATATTCCAGCACCAGCGTCCAGTAGCCGACGTATTTATCGAGCGACCCATCTTGCAGATTGTAGTGCAGGGGGCCGGTCGCCGTCTCCTCATACTTGCGTCGGTTGAGCTGTTATAATATCTGTTTGCAGTCAGAATTGGCAGCCAAGGGGTTGTGTGAATAAACTACAAAGTTTTGCAAGTATTGATGCCTGTTTGGCATGGCCCATACCTATCGTTTGTTGTGATTCATGGTTCGAGACAAGTACTTCTCCCTCAGCCATATAACAAGCGTATATCGCGAGGTATCTCGAAGTGTCTGAATGTATGAAGAAGTAGGTCATGCACATCTGACCTGTCATGACCGCAACAGTGCCACAATCTTTTGTAGGCTTAGGCAACCGAGCCTGAGGAGTGGTAGTGGGAATGGGCTGGACGCCGGGGGTAGCTGGCGCTGTATTCTCCAACTCCGCATTCTAATAACAGTTAGCAAGACCATATTCTATCCTCCAATTTCCCTCTTTACTCACTTGTGACTTCGGTAATATTGTGCGTCAATGGTGACAATGCTGTTCTGCTCCACTTCCTTCAGCATGTCTTCGCCCTTGAACACCCACTGACACGCCTTCCGTTGATGCCGTGGATCTCCAGTGACTCTACAATGCGTAAAGATACAGGCGTGGGCGATGAGCCACCCGATAGAAGTGATTCCTGAAGGTGTCGGAATGCAAAGTCTCCATTTGAGCAAGACACGCTTTGCCGAGGATCTCAGCTGCCAATTCACGAAGGATTGTCTCTTCTCCATGTAGCATGGGAGTGAGTCCGCTGCGAGCTGCCCTCAACTTTGAGTCAAAGGCTCAGACAAAGTGTAGTCAGAAAAGCAGGGGATGTAATCATAGCCCGGGTCATGTAACAGATATGGTCGAAAGAGAATGATGCCATTTGGCTGATGATGATAATGACGAGATGATGATGATGATGGGTTGGTAGGACTCGAGGGTGACGATGGCGGTTGAGGTGCCGTGGCAAGTCGAGATTTACCAACAAGCAAAGCAAAAGCAACAGAGAAAAGTTACAGGGAAAAGGAAGAGAACTTGAAGAAGCCGAATGGACAGATGGCAAATTAATATAGCTAGCTCATTGCGTCCGTCTAAAGGCAACCGCAACACAATATGAGCCTTCAAGGTAGGGGGAGCCTTGTTTGCAGCCAAGCTTGGCAGGCATGATGTCCGATATTACCTACATTTGTGGTCGTGGTTTTCTCATAAGAACCTTACAGCGTAAAGAAGGCACATGTCATAGCGGCAACATGGCAAAAGCACCTTGCACATTTCATTATCTGGGTAGGTAAAACAGGAGCTTGCCTGATTTCTTGAAACAGTTGCAGTGCACATAGCTCTTACCTGCGTATTTATCAAATCCTGGAAAGATGAAGGTGCTGGTCACAACCTGAAGGCATCTTGCAGGACCAACATTGCACAGTAAACTACAGCAGAGCACAGCAGGACATACACAGTGCATGCCTCAGACAAACAGCTTTAGTCTTTGTAAGGTATGATAATAATTGAGTGACAAACAACAACAGTCTTCGTAGGTATGATGATAGTGATGATAGTGATGATAGTGATGATAGTAATGATAGTAATGATAGTAATGATGGCATTGAAACGTTGGGGCCATTAAGGCAGACTGCTAAGCGGTACGGGATGTAATAAGCAAAGGCTTTTAACTATTTAACTATAGGACCCAGATACTTTTTCTCCCTTTAATTTGAGGCTCTAGTTTTGTGACTGTTCCTCTCTCTGCGCAGATTCCCAGTTTATCTACTGATCTGCTGCGCAAGAGTGCAGTTGTTTTGATTGAGAAGTGCTGAGTTGGCGGATCGATCATCGAACAGCTTTCTAGCTTACCCACAAGAGCTTATTAGACTTGCCCAGATGGAGGGTACATAGGTACTTACCCACATCTCTCACCAAACCCCATTTCTCTCTCCACTCTTCCTTATTCGCGCCCGCGGCCCCGTCAACGTCCCACGGCCACGCCCACCTTCAGAGCACCTGGACCGGGACTGGCGATCCACCCCGTTCCTCCACCGTTATTCGCAAGTGAACCATCAACCTATTATCGCCCACCGCAACGCTTCACTGCACTGGCCGCTTCGATGGCTTCCCTCGCCGCGGGGATAATCGATCCCACCAAGGCTGGCAAGTACCGTGTTGTGCTTAGCGATGCTTTGCTGGGTAAAGAGCCCAAGGAAGTGTACACCGGTATCAGATGTAAGTACTGCACTGCCGCATCCATCAATCCATCACCGCCCGCCCGCCTATTGACACTGCACCCACTCTAGACAACCACAGGCCGTCGCTGTCCTCGTCTACGGCGCCGCACCAAGCACGCATCACACCTGCTTCATCTTCAGGCGACACATCCAGCTACGACCTATCATTCCAGGATAATGGCGGCCGATACACCTACAACGGCACCCGGGGCCACGAGCAAGGCCAGTACGTCCTCATCTTCGATCCCGAGCGCGAGGTCTTCGTCCTGGACCGCGTCGATTCCATGTTCAACATGAACCTGGTCCGCACACCCACCAATAACGATGCCGAGAGTCTACGGGATGACTATCAACAGCTGGAAGCCCACCGTCCGTCGGGACCAGGCAGGCCAGCAAATAACAAGGGCAAGTCTGCCAAGGCCAAGAAGCCTGCTGCCAAAGAAGCCGCCGGCCCGTCTGCCTCCAAGAAAGCAGAGCCACCGAGATCGCAGCAGCCCGCCAAGTCCAGGGCGACACATAATGACTCGGAAGACGAGAGCTCCGACGACGATCTCTTGACCATCGAAGACCCGGGCGGCGGTGCGCCCAGTACCCACCGTGACTTCTCTCCCGGATTTATCGACAAGCCCCGCCGGTTCTCCGAATTCGTCCAGGAGCAAAACGAGGAGGAAGAGGACGACGATGGCGGCATAGATGACGTCGAAGTTGAGGTTCTGAACGATGCCGATGGGGAAGAGGAGGAAGAAGAGGAGGAAGAAGAAGAAGACGATGACGATGACGAAGACGAAGCGGAGCACTTCAAACTTCCGAGTCCGATAACACGCCAGATGATGGGCCAGAACGTCAACGTTGGCGGAAGCAACGGCGTGACGGCCCCGACTCACAGTGCCCATCAGGATGTCGAGGAAGTAATATCAGATGAAGATGAGGACATGGAGGACGTGGGCACAGGCGGTGCCAGCCTCACGCAAGAGGGCGCGGCTCTCGACGATAACGACGTCGATCTCGAAGCTGCCCTCATGGCAGAGATGGCTGAGCTTTCCGAGCCACAGCCGGAACTGGAGAGCGACGTTAGCGAAGAGGAGTAAGGGGGTGCTGTGGTCAGGCGGAGCCCAATATTTTGCTCTTTTCTATTTTCCTAACTTTCACCCACTCTAAGAGCTTCTTTGTCTGCTGAACCACATGGGGTTTTCATACACGCTATCGGGTCTACGGCAAAAAACATCAAAGATCGGTTAGAGCATAGATGGCGGTTTTCATGTTTTATTTGCATTTATGGGTATTGGGTTACAGCGTCCTGGGAATGTACATACAGCAAGCAGGAGTTATTAGGATGCCTACACGTGCATGGAGACAGACAGATAGTCCCTCACGTAGTTACTACACGCTTTTGCTTTTTTCTTCATTCAGATCCTTGAGCAACTCTTCGATGTTGTCGCGCCGTGGGTCAGCAACAGCTTGGAGCCATTGTTCTTCGACCCATTCCTCAATCTCTGCTCGTGACAGTTGTTGATCCTTGCCGCCGTCAAGCAGGAAGAGCACGGCCCCGATCATGTCCAGAGTCTCGTCGCGCGTGAGGCCGGAGGCGAGCCCGAAGTGGAACCGTCGGACGAGATCGTTCCCATCACTACCACCAGCAGCGAGAGCCGCGAGGTCGTCCCTCCCTTTCCGACTCAGGTGCGTGGCCAAGAGGCGGTCGTCGTCGCTGAGCCCTGATGCGCGGCCGGCGTACAGCGCGCCCATGTCGGCGGTGAAGAGGGAGGGGTCGAAGGCCTCGGTCGCGGGGACGAAGGGGGCGAATTGCCAGTCGATGATTGCGGTGATGTTGTATTCATCGTCGACGAGGATGTGGTCGCCCTTGGCATCAACGTGTTTGAGGTAAAAGCAGTCGTTTTCCGGAGGAGTGGTCGTGGTTGTTGAATACTCGTTCTCATGAGGAATGATCGTGGTCGGTACGAGGATGGGGACGGCTCTGTCTCGAAGGAGACCGTAGAAGAGGTACGCTTCTTTCGGATAAGAGGGGTAGAGCTGGCCATCGGCTATTAGGTCCATGTGTAAGTTCACGGCGGATGTGTAGTAATCCACTGCGTCGGTGTATGGACCGTGTGGGGAGAGGGTGAGGAAGCGCGTGCTTGCTATACTGCCTTCTTCGTATGTATTTTTGTTTGGAGGATGCAGCGAGGGGGAGAGGGAGCAGGCTTTGTGGACTGGGGAATGGCTGAGTCTGATGAGGAACTGGGCATATTGTTCGTTTACGCGGGATTTTTGCTCCGTCGTTGCTTCATATGCGTGGAAGGGACTGCCTGGCATAGCGTCTTCAAGGATATAGCTCACGCCAACTAAATTGCCAACATCGGACGCGAGGCCAAAGCCATGGGCGCGGGGCGCGGGGATCGAGAGGGACTCCAAGTATTTCAAGGTCGCGTATTCGCTTTCCACGAGGTAGTCTACGAGATCAGGGGGCACGTCGCTGAAGGAGGTAGTGCGTGGTATACGAGCGAGCCACCGCACGCCGTCAGAGAAGACAATGGAGGCGTGGTTTTTTTTTTTTTCTCTCATTACACGCATGGAGCCCTAGGGGCTATGGCGTGGTACCTAAGCTAAAGCTACGTACGTAGGAATTCTTCTAATAAT
>MU280957.1:0-47483 GCA_022385605.1 Xylariaceae sp. FL0594
CTAAGTGCCCGTTGAAGCCTTCACTTGTTTTTACCCTCAGGAAATAGCAAACCTGCATTCCTCGCTGACCCAGTGTTAGTTGGATTGTTACAACTAATAAAGAAAAAATTCTTATAAACATATTTTATTTGTTTATAAGCCAAGTTTAAATAAAAAGTAAATTAAAAAAGGTATTCAATAGCTTGTTATTTTTAAAGAAAACCGGTTTAACTAGCTAGAAAGTTTAATAGCAACTTAGGTAAGTTTCTAAAATATATATTGCTTTATAGTATAAACTAAAAGTAAATATTAAATTTAATAGTAGCTATAGCAATTAACTTTATATTATTAACAAACTATTTAAAGCAGTATAAAAGCTATTTTTATAATTTATTATATTTAAAGAAATCGAATAAAAAAATGTTTAAATAACCTTTTTAAAAAGTTATATATTTATTATATAATGCAAATGCAATATATCCTGCAATATGAAAGCTATTTAATTTTAAATAAAAACTTTTAGCTATATAAAAAAAGCTTTTGCTAGAATAATTAGTATGCTAAAAAATAGTACTAAGCTTATTGCTTTTTAAAAAGCACTAAATTTAAAGTCTTTTAAAGCGCGTATTACTAAAAGCTTGCCAAAAGAGATTTATAATAAACATTAAAAAATATAAATGTAACTAGTAAGATAAAAATGTTTAACTACTAAATTACTAGGTTAAATATTTTTTTTATTTGATATTGCTTTTGTTTTATTGCTATTAGTACGAAATTATTAATTACATTGAATTAATTGTTTAAGACACATAAAAAAAGTAAAGTTAGTTCTATTTATACAAATCTAAATAGGGTTTATAAAATACTGCTAATACTTACTTTGACGCGCTAAAATAGCTATAAAAAAGCTGGTTAAATATTATACTACATTTAAAAATTATAAAAAAGTTAATACTTTAAATATAGCTTAAATAACTATTGAATATATAACAGTTATTAATTGCTTATTTAAGCGCTCAGCTTAATTAATATATAAATTATATTTGTAAACCAAACAAAAAAACTAAAAAACTAAAAAAGGAAGTACTTAGCTTTTTAAAAGTTTAAAAAAAGCTAACTTAAGAGCTAATCGCTTTAACGTTTAAGAATAAAAATAAATAGCTTATAAATACCTTTATATCAATAATAAATACTATAGTTAGTTAAAGATTAGTTTTAAATATATTAACAAATATTTGTTATAAATATATAGCAGTACTAGATAGCTTATTAGCTAATTATGTTTAGCTAAACTATCCTTTAATTATAATTTAAAGGTTAAAAAGCTATATAGCTACTATTAAACGTAATAAAAAACAAAAGCATCTTCTTAAATTTGCTGATTTAAAACCAATGTTAATAGTTACAAATAAAAAGTATTTGCTTATATTATTAAAGGCATTATATATAGAATAGTACTAAATAAACTGTTAATAAAAAGTTGAAAAGGTATTAATATAGCTTATAAATACTACATTAATATTAAAAAATGCGAAAATATAACTATTTAAAAAGGTTTATACTATAAATTAAAATAATAAAAGGATTTAAAAATGCTAAAAAGCTAAATAATATCATTTTTAGTTTAAAGTTAAAGCCTAAATGATATTTAATATAGCTATAATAATAACTTTACAGTTTTAATAGTAAATATTAATAAAGTATTTGTATTACTTAAGCTATTTAAAATTTTCAAAAACCCCTTTTTAAATTAAACGCTTAAATAAAACTTTTCAGCAAAAATAAATAAGCTACTGCTATATTAAAAAGCTAAACTATAAAATACTATTAATTATAAACTTTAATAGTAAAAAACAAGCAATCTCCTAACCACTACTATATAATATATCAAAAAAATAATTTTATAATTTTATATAAAATTATAACAAAGCTGTTTAATAAAAGCTGTAAATAACCTAATAGCTTATTTACAAAAAATTATAGTTTTATTTATTAAAAAGTTAAATAAACGTTTAATGTTTTATATAAACTATTAAGCCTTTAACGCTATAATAAAAGCAAATATATATTTAATTTTTCATTAAATCATGTTAATAGCAGTATTAATAGAAAAATAGTCTATTAAGCTTTATATAAAAGCTTTATATTAAAAAATGAATTTAATCTTTTATAAAGTTTAGCTTATTTAAATAGCTAGTAATCCATTTTAGCGTTTTAAGCCTATTTACTACGTTTTAATGCGTTATTAACAATACTATATATCAACATTTTAACATATTCATTTTAATATATTTAAACAACGTGCTAATATAGTTTAATAGGAATAAAAACAGCAATATAAAAGTTTAAGCAAATTTAAAACAGCTTAAATATAGTAAGCTTATACTTTAATATAAGTTTATAAAAACTAAAATACAATATTTTAATGATATTATTAAAGTATATATAGCTTTTTAAAGTTTGCTAACTTTATGCTAGTTTATAAAAAACTATTTTTATATTTTTAAACTACAAATAAAGCTAAATAAAAGGATAGTGTTTATATCAAAAAGCAAATAATCAGTAGCTTAAAAAATTAAATATTGCTTAACTAATTTATATTAATATAAAAAAACTTTAATAAAAGTTTTGTGTTAAAGTTTAACAATTAAAGCGCTATTATAAAACGTTATTTATTATAATATAACAAAGAATATATACTTTAGTTAATAGCTTACTATTTGTTATACATTTATAGATATAAAAAATAATTACAATATTTATAATAAAAGATTACTTTTGATAATAAGCTATATAAATATATAAAGCAAATTGTTTAACGGCATAGGAAGCCTTTTTTCACTAATTAGCAGTTACAAAAACTTAATTTTTTTAAATAAAGAAAAATAGTTAGAAATTTAAGCGTTGTAAGCTAAACAATTTTTTTGCTTTAATTTTTAAATCAGCTATAAAGGAAATATAATAGTATATAGCTAAACCCTTTTTCTATTTGAAAAAGCAAAATATATTAAAGAATACAATAAAAAGATTATTAGTAAAAAGATTATATTTTTATATATTAAATACTTTACATTATAGCTAAAAGTTAGTAATACTAATTTTAATAGCTATAAAGTTAAATTAAAAAGTTATAACATCTTTAGTAGCATTTAAAGTTTTTATTATAAAAACTTATAAACAAATTAAAATATACTTTTAAAGTAATATAAAAACTGGTGGCTAAAAATAAAAGCTATATACAAGAAAATATAAGATTTTAATTTCAATTAAATAAAATATATAACTTTTAATTATTGCTACTATAAACTATAAAATAAAAATAAAGACCATTTAACAATTTGAAAATTATATATAATTGTTTAGTTGAAAGCTTTTTCAAACTAACTTAATATATAATTCCTATAATATAAAAATAGTAAGTTATTTAAATTTAAAAGTTGTTATTAACTATATATAAGAAATCGTTGCAGGCTACAGATATATAATATAATATAGCAGATTTATAATAACTATAATACTTGTAAATACTATATAAAATTAAAAAAGCAAAGCTTTTTTTGCTCTTTACTTATTTTTAAACAGTTTAAAAAATATTTTAATAAACTTTATAACTAACTTTTTAATACAAGTTTAAACAGGTTTTTATTTTTAACAATAGTTTTATATTAAACAAATAATAAAACTATATTTAAGCTTACGATGATAATAAATATAAAAGGGAATATTAAATAGTTTAAAAGCCATTTAGAATTATTTTAGCTTTTTAAACTTAATAGTAAGCAATAAAGAGTTAAACTAAATTAAATTTCCTTTAAAAACCATTTTTATAAGTTAATAAATTTTAAATAATAACTAAATATAGCTTTTCTATTTTGAAACTAGTAATATAAAAAAGATAAATAAATTAAAAAGTCTATATCTACTTTAAAGCCTTTTATATTTATATTTAGTGAAGTTAAAATTAATATATATTAAATACTATAATTGCTATAAAAAGCTTTTTTTAGGTTTAAAAATATCTTTTTTGCAATATATTGTTACTGCTTTAACTTTATTAAAGAAGTAGTAAATGGTTTAGCACCTTTTTAAAGCTAGAAGGCTTTATCAAAAAGGTTAATTAAAAAAATTATTGCTAGTTAAAAGCTTATAGCAATAATAATAGTAGCTTTAAAAAAATATTAATAAATGTAAATAAAAGCTAAACTTCACTTAAACGTGATAAAAACAATAATATAGTTAAGCTTAAAAAAAATAAAAGTAATTTAATTACTAAATTCTTAGCATATTTATAATTAAATATTAAGTTATAAAAGTAGTTACCTTTAATAAAATTTAATATATTAAAAAACTTATCTTTTAAGTTTTATATTAACTTACTTTATAGAAAGCTATAGACCTGCTTTTTATTACTATTTTTAAGCAATAAATTTAAAGTTAAACTATTTTTAAAGCACAAGGTAAGCAAAGAAAAAGGCTTAACTAAATAAAAAGTGTTTATTAAATAATATTATTAGCAACTAGCTTAAACCCCTATTAAATCTTTTTAAAAAAGAAAAGGTTTTCATTTAAACATTTAAAGGCTTTTACAAAAACGTTATACTAAATAAAAGCCTTTAAGTATTAAACTTAAAAGGGCCCTTTAATAAATGATTATATAATTTTAAAATGTAGTAAAGACTTTAATTAAAATAAAGCGTACAAGCTATGTTCTAGCGTAAAAATTAAGTAGTCAAAGCTTAACTAAACTAGTTAAATAAACTTAAAAGTAAACGCTTTATAATATGAAAAAGACATAGCATTATATTAATTATAAAAAGGATATAAATATATAAAAAGCAGTTATAAAGCTTATTTAAAAAGTTTTAATTTATTATAAAAGTCATAACTAATTATTATAAAAAAGTTTAAAAAAACTGCAACGCTTATATAGTAACTAAATAGCTTAAAAATATAAAGCGTAATCAAAAGCTTAATTATTAACACTATTTATTAAAATACTATAATGCTTTTACTATTATTTATTATTTTTACTATAATAAATGTAGTAATAAGAAACTAAAGGTTTAAAAATACTATTTATAAACTTTGAAAATTAATAATGAAACTAAAGTCTTTTAAATTAATAACGTTTTCGTTAGTAGCAGCTTAAAAAAGTTATAAAAGCTTTATTCTTTACAGCGCTAAAGCAGCAAATTAGCAATAAATAAACTAAAAAAATATAAAATTTAGTTATATATAGCAAGTTGCTTAGCATTAATTAATTACTATTAAATAGCTATAAACGTTAATATAAAGCTTTTTAAAAGTAAATAAAACGCTACTTATAAATATATAAACTATTAACTTTATAAAAAGCGTTAAAAACCTTTCCTAAATAGTCTTTATAGCAATAATATAAATAAGCCTTTAAAAATAGCTAGTTAGTAAAGGTTATATAGTTTTAAAAAAGTAAAAAACTTATATTAAACTTGTTCGTAGAACTCGGTGGTTAAGGTAGTAAAATACCAAACAGAATACTAAACTATATAGTACAATGTTTTTATTATAACTTAATAAAACAGAAAAGAAACTTATTTAAAGACTAGAGAGGAATTGGCTTCTATATATAGTCGATCCGTGCCGTACTCAACAGTTAATTACGGTCTATCCGGTAAACTTTAACCTGTAGCTAAAACCTTAATAATCTTTGTATTGCCTATTTGTTAACTTTGTAACAGAGTATTGCAGTTAACTAAGATCAGACCTTGCGCATAACATATAATTGTAAACACTCTTTTCAGGCTTGTGACTGTAGAGTAGTACGCGCGTAGTCTGAGCCACGCGGCCACTGAGTTCTGAGTTCAAAGCCCGAATCATGTGAGGTTCGGAGTCGGGTCTGGTTCGAGCATGCGACCGAGGTGAGTGAGGATCTCTGCATGTGAGCAGGTCCTGGAGGTTAGTAAGGTTTGAGGTAACAACAAAACTAATAATAACAAGAACTATTATTAAAACCTATATATTTAAAGCAAGAAAAACTATATTTTATAGAGCTTATTAGCATATATCAATCAATAAAGAAGCAAAGCGTTAGCATTTACTATCTAAATTAATATAAAAAAAGCATATAAATTGTAAATATAGCTAAAATAATTATATAGTTAGTATACCTTGCAAATACAGCTAAGCTAAAAAAAATATTTATACTATAGCAAAGCTAAATATAAAGTAGCTTTAAAGTTTAAAAAAGCAAATAGTATTAAAGTTAACTATAAAACGTGTATTAATAGTAGTAGCAATATAATATATAAAATAAAGCTTCAAAGTAGTTAATATATAAGCAAAAAAAGTAAAAAAATGTATAAGCTTTACTTTTATACTGCTGAAAAGCTAAGCAAATAAAATATTATATTAAGTTATATTATATTACATACTAACTTATAGCTTTACTTTACTAAATAAAAACTAAAATCAAATATATAAAGCTTTAAAAATGCAAGTAAAGGAAAATGTAAAAAAACTTTTACCTTTAAAAAAGCTTTTACCTTTATAAAATATTTAACAAGTTTTTAAATTAGCTATGATTAACCTTATTATTCAATTAATACTCTTTATCTAGTTAAGGCTTTTTAGTTTATTTAGCTTAGTTTACATACAAAAACATTTCTAATTTTAAATTTATTATATTAAAAAATAAAAGTAAGAAAGCAGCAATTTACATTTTACTATAAAAAAGTAAGTTTAATAGCTATTTACCAGATACCGTTAATATAAAACTTAAAGTATAACTTTTTTAGTATATTAAACTTAATTATTTTAGGGCTAATTAAGTATTTTAAAGCCAATTAATTATTTTAAAGCTAATTAAGTATTTTAAAGCCAATTAATTATTTTAAAGCCAATTAATTACTTTAAAACCGATTAATTATTTTAAAACCGATTAATTATTGTAAAACCGATTAATTATTTTAAAGCTAGTTAATTTTTATAAATTAATATTTTAATTATAACTAAGCTAACCTTTTTAATAGTTAGCTTTCTTATATATTTTTAAAGGTTAACTATATTATATCTTTTATTCCATTTAAATAAAAAGCTGCTTTTATTTATATACCTCTTATTTTTGTATATTTTTTATTATAGGTACTATAAATATTAAGCAGCTATAAAGCATTTAACAAACTATTTTGCTACTTTATATAATATATTTTTAGCTAAAAGTATTTTTTATAGATAGGTAGTTGTAAACTTTTAATCTAAATAGCTTACTATTTTATCATTTTAATGATTGTATATTAAGCTAGTTTAAAGCAACGTTAAATTAAATATTTCAATATTGTTTTAATATTAATAAATTCTATTTATTTTAACTTTATAATTTATAATAGCAATGTTATAAAGTGTTTTATTATATTTAATTAAGTTTAACAACATATATTTTTAAATATAACTTGTATTATTAATGATTTGTTTTGCCTTTGTTTTTCCTTTGCTTTAAATCTACATTTTAGGTTTTTTTAAAAAAATCTTTATAAGAAAGAATTTGAACGTTATTAGAAAAGTTAAATATTTTAAACTTTAATTGAATAGCTATAAAAGCAAATACTATTACTTTTTTTAAACTTAAAAGCTAGCTGTTTAAAACATAGAAGCCTAAACCTTTTATTTATTACTTTTAAAATATATTTATTTAGTATATATTTCCTTTTTTTAAAAAAGCATTCAATTATATATTGTTAATACTAGGTTTATAGCTAATTTAAACATAAAAAAACTTAGCTTAATAAGCTTGCTTTTTTATTTGTTTTTCTATTGTAAAGTATTTTAAGTTTTTATAATTATTAGTTAATTATAAAAACTTGCTATGTCTTAAAATAGCTTACTTTATATATTTATATAGATTATAATTAAAAATAACTTTTTATTTTATAAATATTATAATTGTTTTAAAAGCTATAAGTTTACATAATTAGTAAACTATTAGTTAAAGTGTACTTTTTTATTATAGTATAATAAATAGCTTTTTATAAATGCTTTTACACTATTAAACTTTAATAATATATGCTCATTAAAGTTCTATTAAGCTAGTTTAAAGTTAGTTAAAAATATTTAAGCTTTTTACACTATTTTCCCTTTACGTTTTATGTAAATATTCTTTTTTATTAACTTTACTAATAGTTTTTAAAAATTAAAATAATTATTTATAAACAAGCAAATGAGGTTAGCAAACTTTAAAACGCTATATATACTTTTAAACGTTTTAAAAGCTTTTTACCTTTTTGGAGTATATATTAATAGTAATTTCTAATTTAATAATATAATCAAAATACTTTACTTTAATTATTATAAACGTATACTTATTACTATTAAAATATAAGCGTCCTATATTCAAACTGCTTTATATTTGTTTCACCTCTTTATATAGTTTTCTTTCTATTATCAAACTATATATAAATATTGTTTTAATATACTAAAATAAGTATATTAAAACATTTATACAACATATTGTTAATAAAGTATTAAAATATAGTAAATATGCTAGAAAAGCTTAAAAACTATTAACTATTTAAATAAGCTAAGCATCATATTAAAAGCTATTGTTTTGGTTATTTATTTTAGTATAAAATTTATAAAATGCGGTTTATATTTAATTTAATGAACTGGTTTGCCTTTAATGGTACTACTAATATTTTTTATAAAAAGGGTAAATATTTATTTGCCTTTATTATAGCATTAAAAGTTTAACAGTTAATATGAAAGTTCAAGCTTTTATTAAGCTTTTTAATAAATAAAACGAATATTTTTGCTAGCAAGCTATTTATTTATCTATCGCTTTATTAAGCAGCTTTATTAACAATTTATATAAAATTATAAGCCTATTGTTTAATATCTATATAGTAGCCTTTTAAATACATTTTATTATTTAAACTTAAAAGTAATAATACTTATAATTTAATCGCTTTTAATATAGCAGTAGCTTATTACTTTTTTTGTAACTAAAAAGCCTCATATACGCTCTTAGCTTAAAGAAAACATTTTTATTTATAATTATTATAAGTCTAAATAATATAAATGCCTTATTAATATTTGCAACGAAAACTATAAAAACTATTATTATAGTTATTTTGAAATAATATTTATACTTAAATTTATATTGAAAAATATGTGCTTGACGTTTTAGCATTTTTTATAGTATAAAGCAGTTTTTAAAGTTTATACTTTTTGCCTTTTTAATCTAATATAATATTTATAAGCTATATAAATAGTTTTAACCTGTTACTTTGAAGCTTATTTAATACTATATTATAAATAAAGCTTCTAATAATATAAGCAAGCATTGTTTTTTAAAACTATTGATATTTATCTTTAAAAAATAATTTTAAAATTTAGCTTTTATTTTTTGCTATATTAAATAGCATTCCTTTTTTAGCGTTTATAATATAGTAAAAATATGCTTCAGCTGAAAGCTATAAATTAATTAGCTATTTACTACTTTATATATTTATATTTATTAGTTATTAATATATTAATAACTAATATTTTATTTACTATAATATTTTTAAAAAAGTAAGACTATTTATATACTGCTTAATATTATTCTTTAAATTTAAAGCAATTGGCTTTTAACTTAGGTTTTTATATAACTTTTGAAAAGCTATATATTTTCGTTTTTAAAATTATTTCTTTATTTCTTTTAGAAAATAAAGTTTAAATAAAGCTTAGTATTTAAATAAGCAATTAATTTCAGTTATATATTTTATAGCAGCTTAAACTATAGTTAAAGCATTAGCCTTTTTATACCATTTTTAAACTTTTTATAATATCTATATAACTTTTTTACAGTTACTTTAATATATAAAAGCTAGCGGCAAAAACATTATTTAAGTTTATATAAATAACATTAACTTTAACTATTTTTATATTTGTTAAGCATTGACTAAATATTAATTTATTGCTAACAGTAATGTAAAGGTAATTAATATTAGCATAAAAACTATATTTAAGCTAATAATTTAACCGTTATATTTTTTAACTTACTAGTTATTTCTCTAACTTTTTATATTTATTATAAATGTTTTTAATAAGTTTTCAATAAGTTTTTAATTCTAAAGGCTTTAAAAAGCTTTAAATTAAATGCCTTTTAACTATAGTAAACTTAACGCTAATTTTTATAGCGTGCTATCTATATTAGCAAAAGCTTTCTTTACATAGCTTTTAAACATTTAAAAAAGGTTAAATTTTTTATTTAAAAGTAAAGAGGTTTTATACAATAGAATATACTGTTAAATCTTGTATTACCGATTAAAACGGCGTAATTTAGTATAATTAACTGTTTGTTTAATTAATTAGGTTACTAGCTAGGTCTGCTTAAAAGGACTTCTTGCTTATATATAATTTGTATAGATAAAACAAACTTCACTAAGCATTTTTTGCTATTTATCCCTACCCATTCGTTATAGCTATATAACTAGCAGCTAAAAGCAACCTTTTATTTTTATTATACCCTTTTAGGTTAGCTACCCTTTAATTAAGCAGCCTAACTAAAAGGTCTATCTAAAAAAACTTTATTTAATATTAAATACTTAACCTATTAATTCAAAAGTTGGCTACTTTATTACTACGCTATAAAGCTTTTATATTTAGCAGTTTACCCGGTTTTTTAATTTGTATACAAAGCTAGAACTTTTTGTTGCTTAGCTAACTATTTAGCTTTTATATAATTGCTAGTTTAGTTTATTTTTTATTACATTTTTAATTATTTAAAAAAGCTATTAACTTAAAAATGTAATAATAATATTATAAAAGTAATAAGTAGAAAGATTAGTAATAGGCAATAAAAAAGGTGTATAAAAGCTTAGCTAATATTTATAACCCGTTTTTATTAAAATTGACTTACCCTTTTAATTAACTGCTTGCTATTAAAAATTATAGGGGTTTTAAGCTTTTATAACTAATTATTTACTAGTCTAAAGTTTAAGTAAAAGTTATTATGTTTTTTAAAACTAATTTATTTAGTTTTACATATATTAAGTTTAATAAACTTACTTTATTGCTGGTTAATAGCTATATTTTTTAAAATGCTTTTTATTAGTTTTAAAAAAATAGTTAACTATTGGTTAATAGTAATAAAGCTTTAAGTTGTTATAAGTTAACTTTATAAACAATTAACTAAAAAAGAATTAGTAAAGACTTACTTTATACTTTAAAAATATATAGTTAAAATATTAACAGTAAGTAAAAACTTTTAGTTTAACTTATATTTTAAATAGTAAAACTATACTTTTATTTTACTTTAATAAGTTAAAATAAAGCTTGCTTTAAAAATTGCTAACCATTTTAAAAAAGTATTGTAACTATATAATCAAGAAAGGCTAGTATAAATATAAGGTTTATTAAATTAAAATAATTTGTTAAAATAAATATTAAATGCTAAAGGTAATAAATTGAAAGATAATGCTAAAGCTTTTATATATAACTATAAAAGGTTTAAACTAAAAGCTATTATAGTAAAAATTAAAGATTAGATTTTAGTTATAAAAAAAGCAATTAATAAAAATTTAATTAAAAAAATACTATATTATTTAAACGTTAATTTAAATAAAATAAAATATTTAAACTAATTAGCAATTATATAACAGACTGCCAAAGTATAAAAACTTAAAAAAAAGTTACTTTTAAAAACTTTTCAAAGTTTGTCTAGCATATAAATGTTAATTTAAAAATATTTAGGCAAATATTTATAAATAGTTATATTAAATAAGCTAAATCATTTCTTTTAAAAACATTTTAAATAGCAAACATTAGCATAAAAGTTTAAAACTGCTATTTAGTATAAAAACAATAGCGAACTAATATATAACTATTAGTATACTTTTTGATCTAAACTAAAAAAGTATTAATTAAATAGTAAATGTTGCTATAAAACGCTGCTACTATATTTTATAAACTAAAAAATAATAAAGTATATAGCAAACTAATAATAAAAACATTAGTTAAATAACGTAGTAAAAAAAGTAAAAATAATGAATAATTTAAATATAAACTAGCTTTAGAAATATATTAATAAAGCAAGCAATTGCGAAATAAATTATAATTAAAGCAATTCCATATATACTAATAAAAAATAAGTTTTGCTATAATTATAATAAAGTTAGCTATTTTTTAGCCAACTGCTATGGTAAGCTAAAAAAAAAAGCAGTTTAAAGCTAGTAGCTAAAGAAGCAGCTAATAGTTAAAATATTTAAATAGCTTAAGTAAACTTGAAATTTAAGAAAAGTAAAAAGCTAAGCTAAAATATATTAAATGCTTAATCTAAACAAACCTTTTTCAAGTATTGTTACTTTACTATTACATATCAATTGAGAACAGTTTATTAGAAATAAAAATATAAAGGCTGAATTAAATACTATATATAAGAATTTAGTATAAAAGCAAATAAAAAAATAGTTATTTTAATGTTAAAGTGAATAAAACTAAGCAATAACAAATTGAAATATTATAGCGTATATAAAACTACTTTTTAAATAGTTAATGCTTATAGTAACAAAAACTTTGTTAAATTTTTTTAATATATAAAAAACAAAATATATTAAAATTTTATAATTAAAACTAAAAATAAGTTAAATAAATATTTTTATAAATATTGCTTTTATAGCATAATATTTTAATAACTATAAAAACATTAATTTAAAAAAAGTTTGCTAGCAATATAGCTAGCAATATATTAGCGTTTATTATAAACTTTACTAGTATAGCATAATTTCTTGTAAAATTAATAAGAATAATACAAGCAATAAAGCAACTAATTGATTTAATATACTTTAAATGCTTTTACTATTTATATTTCAAGTAGGCAGGGAAAAAAACTGTTAGTTTCTGAAAAAGCAGTTTATATTTTTAATTTAATAAAAGGGGCAAAAGTGCTTTAATAAAAAATATTTAAAAACTACTTGCAAAGAGTTTTATATAGTTTATTTAAATAATATAGTAGTGTTTTTATAAAATATTAAAAAGTATAAAAAGCATTTTTAATTAGTTTACAAATATTTAAAGCAGTATAGGCTATTTATCAAAGTATTCGAATATAAATTTTTTAAAATAAAATTTTTTTTTTTTAGCTATATTAGTATAAAAAGTATTAAAATACTATAGTGAATTTATAATATTTAAATATTTTTAAGCTTTTTAAACTTTCATTAAAAGGTAGTTGCTAAATATTTATAGATTACTATATCTATAACTATACTTTTAAAGAAGCAAGGTATTTAAAGCTATATTTTAAAATAAAAAAGAAAAGCAAAAAAAAGCATTTTAAAGGTTAAAAAATGCTTTTATATTAGCAACTGTTTTTTATTACTAAACCAGGACTTAAAAAATAAAAATCAAAATAAACGCTTTAACTAAAGCTGTTGTTAAAATTAATTTTAGCTAGTTAATAACTAGTAGTAACTAATTATATACTAATTATAAACACTTACTAGTGCTAATATATAATAAGCAAAAAAATAGTAAAATCTATTAGCTATTATAAAAAATATAAATATTAACGCTAATATTTAATAAGTATAAATGAACTTTTTATAGTATAAAGAAACTATATAATATTAAAAGCAGTCATGAACTTATTATTATAAAATTTTAAAAGCAAACTAGCTTAGTAAATACATTACTTATTATAGTTTAATTTTAATAGTAAATATAAATGTAAAGTTATAAACTTAGCAAATAAATTATCATATAAACTAAGTTATATAGCTAGGAAATAAAATATAAAAATATAATGTTTATAATAAAAAAACTTTAATTAGTTGGCAACTGTTTTAAAAAAAAATACATAAAAGATATTAACTTTTACTGCTTATATAAAAAAGGTATACTAGCTTAAAATATTAAAGCAGCTAAAAGTATATTATTATATATATACTTAATAAAGTATCCAAAAAAAGCAAAGTAACTAGTAAATATTAAAAGCTATTTATTGCTAAACTTTTGCTATATAGTGATAAATAGCTTTTTGAAAGAAGTAAAAAATACTAGTATATATATTTAACCTATAAACCATATATAATATAAATTATCGTTATTATTAAATTTCCTAAATAAAAAGTAAATTAGATGGAAAAAATACTATACAAATGTTAAAGCTATTATTTATAATTAATATATTTTATATTTAGCAGTAAAAGATTTAGCTAAAAATAAACTAGCATTTAAGATATAAGTGTGTTATTAGTTTTATAAAATAGTTTAAAAACTATAAGCTAAAATTTTAATGCTTATTAAATTAATTAAAATTGCTTGCTACTACACTAATATATATAAAAAGTACTATACTAATAATTAAAAAGTGCTATATTTTCATAAATAAATTGTTATACTTTTGTAAGCAGCACTAATTAAATAGTTAATTCACTAGTACTATAATAACATTAAAGCAAAGTATATAAGCAAAAACAAAGTAGCTAAATTATTATAATATAAGTATTATTAAAACCCATTAAAGTAAAATGTTTGAAAATAAATTACTACTTATTTTTAGTATAAGGGTCATAAAATATTAAAATATAAACTTTTTAGTAAACTAGAAATATTATTATTATTAAATTAATTATAATGAAACATTAGTTTAAATTTTATTATTAAATTAATTATAATGAAACATTAGTTTAAATTTTATTATTAGTTTGTTACTATACAATATTTATAATAGCAATATATATAACATCACTTTAATATTTATTAACTAGTTTATAAAAATAGCTTTGTTTATGTTTATAAAATATTTAATATAACAAAGCTGGTAGCTATTATATATAAAAAACTAAAGTGCTGATTTGGTTTTTTAAAAAGTATTATTAATAATTAAAATAAATTAATTATAAACAAGCTTTAAAAAAGTTATATAATAAAAAATATTAAAGCTTAAATGTTTATTATATAATATTTTTAAATAAATAGTAATATAAAAAAGGTATACAAAAATTTAAAGAGTACTTTTAAATATATACTATTAATAATTTAATAAAGTAAATAAAAATAATATTTAAAGTTAAGTTTATATATAATAATAACTACTATATAGTTATAAAGTATTTTCTAAAGCGGTATATAAATGGTATGTAAAAACTGTAAAGTAAATTTTATAGCAAATATAATTTGAAGTATAAAGTATTAAAAATAACTTTAACATGAAAATATAGGTTACTAAATACTATAAAACTATTAAAAAGCTACAAAAAGCTATAAAAAGTATAATAAATTATAATAAACATTAAAAACTTGAAAGCTTTTAAATATATAACTATATTAGTTTACTAACGTTTTATTTTTAATTTAAAGCAAGCTAGAGATTTATATTTATTTATATTAAAATGAAAGTTTTTAAAACATTAGCTTATTAATATATTATGCTTAGTTGCTAACTAAATATTTTCAAGTATATAAAATATTTTTTAAATTTTTATTAAGACTATAGGTAAATTGTAAAAAGTTTATATAATTATTAAAGATATTAAATTTAAAAAATAAATAAAAAATTTGTATTTTAAAAATATAGTTTACTACTATAATAGTAAAAGTTAATGTAAATACTTTATTAAAATAAAAGATAAGCTTATAGAATATAATATTTAAAAACTTATTAAGCATTTAGCTAATATTAAGATATTAGTTAAAAAGCATAAAAAAAGCAAAGCATTACTATATCAAGTAAAATGAGGCTTCATAAGTATAGTTAGTAATATATTGCTAATAAAATTAAAAAAAACTTTAAATAGTTATAATTAGCTATATAAAATAAAAAAGTATAATAAACTTTTGCAAATAATATTATTTAATTATTGTATAAAAAACAAACAATAAATTTGAAAACTTTAACTTTAATAATGAAAAAGCAAATTAAAAATATATTAATACTTTAGTAAACAAATAAAAAGTAGCTATACTTAAGCATATAAAAATTAAAAAAAGAAACTGAAATATATATGAAAAACTGTTTATATTTAAAATAATAAAAATTATTTAGTAAAAAATAAACTAATAACTTTTAAAAACTTTATAGTTAGAAAATATTATATAAAATTGTTTTTAGCGCTATAAATAGCAATATACAATGTATATACTCTAAAGTTTCTAATAAAAAGGCAGGTAAAATAGTTTTAGTAAAGCTTTTTGAATTAAAACTTTAGCTTTATTTAAGCCTAAGTATACCTTTTAAAAATAAAACAAAGTTGATATTGAAAAGCTTTTTAAAAGCTAAAAAATTATAAAGCTATAAAAACAGTAAAATTAGCTTTATAATTAAAAATAGCTATATTAAACGCTTAAAAAACATTGTTTATATAAATTTTACTTTTAGTAAAAAAGCGCTAAATAATAAATTAAATTATAGCTCACTAAAAGTTTTTAAGTTAGTTAAAAAATGAAACCTATAAAAATTACTAGTAGTAGAGCTAATATAAACTAAACAATATAAAAATTATACTTTAATAAAAAAAATGCTAGCATTAGTATTAAAATATATATTTTTTATATTATAGTTTTATTTAGTTCCAGTATAGTAAAAATTTTATATTAACGCGCTTTGAAGCTTTAAATTAACAATTAATTTGAATATCATTGCTATAAGTAGTAGTTTTAAAGTTATATTTTATTATGACATTATCATTAAATAAAAGTAATTATCAAAGGTCATAATTTGCTAAGCAATATTTTGAAAAGCAATAAAACTTTAAAAATTAATAGCTATACTTCTCAAAAGCTTGCTAATTAATTAAAGAAATTCTATATAGTAAACTTTATGGTTAAAATTGATAGCATTTAAATTAATATAAAAGTGTCAAAAATATATATTATAGTAGCTTTTCCTAATATACTATATATGAAGCATATAGTTATTAATGTAAATATTTTTATCAAATTTAGAATTTAATTAATTACAGTTAAAGTTATTAAAGCTAATAATAGTATAATATTTTTATAAAATTTAATTTAAAGCATTAGTAAGCTAAAAACTTTTTATAAATAAAAATGAAAAATTAATAAACGGTAAAGCAAATATATTAATATAACAATAAATAAAAAAATAGTAAAATTAGTTGGCAAAAAGGTCAAAATATATTTAAAATTAATAATAAAATAAATCAATAAAACCAGCATAGGCAAAATAGTTAATAGTATAATGAATAAATACTAAATGGAATATAAATAGTAATAATAAATATAAAATTAAAAAGGTTAAAAGTTTATAGAAAATAAAAATATAAATTGTAAAGCAATTAAAAAATAGATTATTAATTTATATATAAAATGTTATCAATTACTAGCTGAAAAATGCTACATAACTAAGCTTAGTTAGCAATAGCGTTTTAACTAATTATAAAATTAAGTATTTATATAATTAATAAAAAACTAATAGCTATTAAAAAAAGCAGTATAATAAAGTATATACTTAGGTATTGAAATATTTTTAAAGCCTTTATTTTTTATTATTTTTACTACTAAAAAATTACTAATCTTTTAGGAAGAAATATAACTTGCTAGTTTTGATATATAAGATCTTTAAGTAAAAGTTAACCTTGCAATAACCTTGGTAACGCAACGTTTTACAATAATATTAAAAAGCAAAATAAAAGGCAAAAGTAAAAGTTTAAATAAATAAAAAAGCAACTTTTACAATAAGTATAGTAACTAAAAAATAATAAAAAGCAAAAAAGTAGGTGGTTTTTAAAACTAAAAGCTATAGCGTTATAACATTTATAACGTTAAAATTAAATGTTTGCCTGAAAAGCAATTACCGTTAATGATTTTTAATTTTTCTTTAAATATTGTTTAGTATTTAAATATATATAAGTTTTAAAGATGTTAGCGCTAAATAAATAGTATATAAAATAGTTTGCTATAATAAATGTTTTAATAGTTTAAAAAGAAATTATTTTAATAGTTATTTTTAAAAACAAAGTTGTTAGCTAATAATAAATATTACTAAGGTAGTAGTAAAAATACAGTAAAAGTAAAACAACAAGAATATTATATTAAAGTAGGTTTAGCTAAAATAGCTGCTTGCAAAAACCCTACAGTTAAAATAATTTTCTTTATTTAATTTAATCTTTTATTTAAAGCGCTAACCTAATCGGGTCTAGCTAGTATATAGTAAATTCAAACTTTTTATTACTTTAATTTATTTAAAATAAAGTCATAGTAGCTTACTATACTTTGTATAAACTATATTCTTTTAGCAAAGTATATTAAATTGTTATAAGCTAGAAAGATTATACTTTTTTTAATATTTTTATAAAGTTTTTTTACGAGGTTTTAGCATTAAAGTACTTTTTATAATACTTTATAAAAGCAGCTACTTTAACATTTTTGCTTTTTTAGTAATTATACTTCCTTTTTATTTATATAGTATATAGCGCTTTTATAGCTTAAGCTGTTTTTTTATATATTTAATAATTTTTATATAGTTAGCATGTTTTATAAAATTACTATGTTTAAATAAAGTTTATAGCAAAACTAATACTTTTTAACTAAGTTTTTAGTATAGTATAAAATATAATTTAAAGCTTATAAGTTATATTTATAGCTTTATTTTTTACTTGATAAAGTAGTTAAAGCTATCTTTATATTAATTAAAGCAATATTTTAAAATTACTTTATCTTTATAAATATTGCTAGTTTTGTTTTTATTAAAGTATCAGTTTATTTTAACTGATCTAAGCAAAAAAATAATGCATTTAAAAAAGTTTTTACTATTTATGAAAGTTTTAAATATACTATTAAAATAATTAATGAAATTTAGTAATAGGTAAAAAAGTTAAATTTATATATAAAGTTGTTAATATAGCATTTAATTTTTTAAAAACTAATATATTATTGAAAACCTTAAATAAGAAGTTGCAAAATAAATAGTAAGTATTATGAAGCTATAGCAATACTTTATTGCTTTATTTAAACTTTAAATAATTATAATTTTAATTAAATTTCTATTTAGCTTTTATAGCAATAAAGTTTATAGCTAACTATATATTTTAACAAAAGTAGCTTTTTAAAAATTTAATTTTGTTGAAAGTTTTGTTATTGTTTTAGCTATAAAAAATATATAAAAAGCTTTTAAGCTTAAAACGAAAAAGTAATTTATATAAAGTTGACTTGATAGCTTTAAAATAGGTAATAGTTTAACTTAGTTTAATTTCAAGTTTATAAAGATAAAATATTTTATAGCTAATTTAATTATTTAATTTTTATGTTTAAAAACGCTATGATTTTAAAAATACAATACTATAGTTATTAATAGTTATATATTTATAGCCTTTTAAATACTTTTTTAAAAGGTAAAAGTAAACTTCTAATTTTTATTAAAAATAATCTTTAAAAATATACTTAAGTTATTTAAAAGTAAATAATATATAAAAACTATAGCTTACTTGTTAGCAGTATATTATATATTGCTAAAACCTATCTAAAAGGTTTTAAAGCAAAGTATAAAGTTATTATTAATATATTATATTTAGCTTCGAGTAAAGCTTATTTTTTATAACTGCTATAAATCTTTTAATAAATTTACCTTTAATACACTAATAACAAAAATAATAGAATATATATATTTTGGCAAAAAATATAACATTAAATAAAATAAAAGCTATATGTGAAATTTTTAGCAGTTTATATAACTAAAGTTATATATAAAGCAATACTTTGTATATTTATTTATAAGCTATATTTTTTCATAAGTATTATAAAGTTTAAAATCTTTTAATACTTTTTTAAGTTTATATAATATTTTTATTATAAACTATTGCTAATACCTATTAAATTATAGTATATAAAATATAGAAGCATTTATAGCTAGAATGAATATTGTAAAATAAATTGTTATTAATTTTAAAAATGTACTCATATATAAATATATTTTAATATTTTCATTAATGCTTTCATTTAGTTTTTAATTATTTTAAAATATAAGCTTATATTTCCATTTAAAAAAGTAAGCTTACTTAAATTTTTATACTACTTAAAGTTTATAATAGCTTTAACTTTGTATTTAACAATGTTTTAAATAGTAAATGTGAGCATGAAGTTAGTAACTAACTCAATAGTATTTAATATTGCTAATTTATTAAATTATTCAAGCTAACTATTGTTTTAATTTCCATTTTATATGATATAAAAGCAACTAAAAGTTTTAAATATATAGTTTAAACAGCTAAATAAATATTAAATATTAAACCTATACTATAAAGAGTAAATTAATAGATTAAATAAACAATAATTAGCTTTATTTATTTTTATTATATTGAATAATGTTTAATTTAACTATATTATAGCCTTAATTTTCTTCGTTGTTTAAATTAATAAATAACTTTTAACTTTAAAAAGCTATATGTTATTTTTACTTTTTAAAAATACTAATTTAAATATATTATAATCTTAATAGCTATTAAAAAACGTATAAAGCTAAACTTTTATTTATAGCTTCTAACTGCATAAGATATTATTAAAACTAAAGTTTTATTTAAATTTTAGTGAAAAATTCAAACTTTGAAGTAAATTAAGTTTTAAATAGCTTCAAAAAACTTTTTTTAAAATAAGTATAAGTTTAAAATATATATATAATTTTATAGTAAGCTTTACGCTTGCTTAAACTTTCTATTTTAATTTTATCTTCTTTTTTACTTTATATTAGCAAACTAGTTTTATATTTTTAAAATAGCTTTGCTAATTAAAAATAATATAGTAAAAGAAACTTTAAAAATAAGCTAGCGCTAATATAAAATTTGAAAAACTTTAACTTATTTTATAATTATAAAAACGTTTAGCTTCTTTACTATAAAGCTTAAAAGCGTTATAGTAAATATTTTATAAGTAATATTATTAGCAATATAGTAATGTTTTTTTAAAATTAGCTTCAAAATTATAGTTAAATATTGAATATAATTTTAAAGCTTTAAGAAAATAATTATATTATTAATAAAAGCTTTTGCGAAATATATATACTTATAATTTATATAATTTTAAATATAAACTAGCAAGTTTTTAAACTTTACTAAAGCTTAAATAAATTGCTTAATATTTTATAAGCTAATGATTATAAACTTTTATAATGATTTAAATATATTTTAAACTAAAAATATATATTAATATTAAATATAATAATATATATCTTGCTTTAAAAGCTTTTTATTATTAAAGCTTATGGTGATAAAAAGTAACTATTAAAAACTATAACTTTATCAAAAGCTTTAAAGTTAATATAATACATTTTTTATAGATGCTATATATATAGCGCTATACTCTAAATATAAAGTATATAAATAGATAAAGCTGATTAACTTATTTAAGTTAACTCTTAATATATAATATATTATACGTTTTATTAAAAACTTTATAATTTTTATGGTTTAATAAAAAAAGTTATACATTTAATTTAATATTTTGCTACTTATTAACTAATAGTATATTTATTGATTTATTTTTAAAATATTTCTTTTCTTTGTTAGTTTAAATATTAAAAAATTTACCTTACTTTTAAAAGCATTAAACTTTAAAAGCTTGCTTAATATATATATATACTGTTTAGTATAATAGTTTTCAACAAGTTTATTAGCTTTTTATTACTTAGTATAAAATAGGATTTTCAATTTTAAAACTAGTTTTTGAGTATAATTTAGTAAGTTAAAACCTTTTATGTTTCTATTAAAACTTAAAAAATTAGTTTATAATTTAACTAAGTTGCTTATTATAAAGTTAAAAATAGCGTTAATAAAGTTATTTTAAGTTTAATAAGCTTATAATTAAAATTAGGTATAAATTTATTGCTAAAAATATTTTTAAGCATATAGTAACTTAATTTAAAATTAATAGCATTTTTAATTAAAATAGCTATAGTTTTCTTATTAAAAAGCTAGTATATACTATTTTTACTTTTAATAATTAAGCTTAACTTAGTTTTTTATAAATCCTTATAAGTTTATTTAAATATTTTAAAGTAACATTATATATAGTATAGTTATATTTATAGCTTATATAAAAGCAAAACTTTTAATTTTTAAGAAGCGCTTTATAGTTAACCTATATATGCTTTTAGTTTTTCATTGAATTCTAATTATTAGTAAAAAGAAATTATTTTAAATTATATTCATTTGTAAAAAAATAAGTTTTAGTTTAAATAATTATAATGTATATTAAAACTTATAATCTTTTACTATTTGTTAAACTAAATAGTAATGCTTTTTAACCCTTTTATACTTTATATATATTTAAAGGTTTAAATAACTTTAATTTACTTTATATTTTAAATCACATTATTTTATAGCTTTACTAAAACTCCTTGTTTTTTTACTTTTTAAAAGTACTATAACTTTAAATAATAAAACAATAAAGCTAATATTATTAAGCTTAACTAATTTCTTTTAAAGTATTTATATTTATTCCTACTAAAAATCCAAATTATAAACTCTATAAACTTCTTTATATTTGTTTTTAGTTTTCAATAAAAAGATATTTAAATTAATAATTTTAATTAACAAGACAAGTAGTTAAAAACTACTTTTCAAATTTTATCCTTTAGCTATCTTGAAAAACAAATAGCTTATTAATTTAAATACTTAAAGATTAAAAATTTAAACCTTCCATTTGTATTAAACTACCTTTAAAATATATATAAATACTTTTTACCTAATTAAAAAAGTATATTTAAAGTTAAATAATAGTAAACCTTTTAAACCATTTAAAATAAATTATATATTTTTGAATATTACTTTCAAATTTGTTTATATGCTAGTTTAAACTAAATACTAGAAAAACGTTGTTTTGAGTAAAAAAGATTAAGCGCTCTTTAAGAAAATTAAAAAAATATATATAACTTTATTAAAACGCGATATAAAATACATATTAAGAAGTTAGCAGCTTTACTAATTAATATTGTTAAATTAATATAGTAAAAAGCGGTACTATATTATATTTGTATATATTTAAATAAAAAAGTAAAAACTTATGTTAGTTAAAATATTAGGCTAAATACAACTTAAAAGGCTTTTAAATTCAATATATTATAGTTCCCCTTTTATTTAATTTACAATTAAGCTTAATACTAGTTAATACTAGCTTCAAGAATATTTTATATAACATAAGAAAATTACTTAAGTAAAGACGTTAAAAAGCTTTTTATTTTTCAATTAAACTAATTATTAAAGTTTAATTGGCAATTAAAAAATAAAATAATAACTTTTAGCATTAAAAAATTTAACTTGTTTTTAACTTTAATATAAGCTTTTTTCATTTTTAAACAAGTTTAAAAAGAATAAGTACTTTATTTGCAATAAAGTTATTTATTACTTTACTATATTAAGAACAGCAAAGATATTTTAAAACAATTTATATAAAAATTATTACTTCAAATTTTCACATTATAACAGTTTATTAAAATAGTTTAAAATCATGAAAGAAACTTGAAAAAATGTGAAAAGCCTTAATACTAGTTTTAATATTTTAAATTATACCCGTTTTATAAATGCTACTATATTTTCTTAACATTATATATAATTCTAGCTAACTAGCAATAATATTTACAAGTAAAAAAATATAATATAAAAGTTTTCACTTTTAGAAAGTTTTAATAAATTATGCTCTAATAAAAACTAAAACTACAAAGCATTTTTTACCATTTTATAGCAAAAAAGTATTAATTAAAATCTTATTTATACTTTCTTTAGTTTTTATATTAAAGTTATTTAAAAGTTAAGTGTAATATATATTAATTTTAATAGTAAGAATAACATTAAAAGCGTTAGTCTGCTATTAGTAGAAAACGTATTTAATTTAACTATATACTATATTTAAAATACATTCACTTTGGCTTTATTTAAATATTATAATATTAAGTGTATTAGCGTGTTTTGTTGTAATATTAAAAATAGAATAGTTTTTAAAAACAAAAATTTTGTATTTGTTGTTTATAAATAAAAATATTATTTTTAAATATTAATATCGAAAAAGTTTTATTTTATAAAAACCAAATTATATCAAATTTACTACTTTTTAAAATACTTTTAAATAGCAAAACTATACTAATTATTAATAGATGCAAAATATAATATTAATTAGAAAATTATAAATACGATTTAAAAAGTTTATTACTATTATTATACTTATAATTTGATTTAAATGATTTAAGTTTACATTTTAAAACAAATATAAATTTATTACCAAAGTAACTATAAATGTTTTATATTTTAAAAGCGAGCTGGTTTTATAAGTTATTTACTTTGCTATTTTCCTCTATATTACAATGTTTTTATTAGATTCAAAACTAAAAAGACCGAGTATATTTACTAAATACAATAAAGAAACGTTTATTAATTTTTTAAAGTAAATTGTTTATAATGTCTATATATATTAAGCTTGCAAAAGGTATATAAATAATGTAAGTTTTTTTTAATATATATTATATAAAAATAGTAGTTAAAGTTTATTAAGCTATTAGCAAAGTTAAATAAAAGTCTTTATTACTTTACTATATATTCAATGTAACTAAACAAAAATTTAGCTATACTATAAATACTAAGTTAACTTTATAAATAGCCATAAAAGCTTTAAACGATACTGAAAACATTTAAAATAGTATCAATATAGTTGTTTTAAAGGCTTATTTAAAATTATTTAAAATTTACTTTTATTTTTTAGTATTGTTAAAAAAGGTTTTTTAAAAAACTATAAAATGCTGTAAACAATAAACATATATTTAACGTTTTATATACTATTTATATTTAAAACAAACTTTTTTATATAAGGCTTTTACTTTAGTTTTATAAAGCAAAGTTTAGTTCAAAACAAAAGAAGAAAAAATAAACTATTTAAGATTTAGCTTTTAAAAGCAAAATTACTGTTATGAAAATATGTAATAAAGGTATGAAGCTTAAATATAGATAAAGTTTATTACCAATATAATACTTTAATATTAATAAATAGAAAAAGTTTAAATAAAAATTATATAGTATTTAAAAATAGCAGCAAAATGCATAGCTTTTAATTACTACTGTTATTAAACGCTAAAAAAGGACTTTATAAAAATCTATATTTTCTATATAATTTACAAGCTAATATTCTACTACTAGTTAGTTTGCTAACTATTTAGCAGACTTTTTAAAACTTTAGTTGTTTCTTGAAAAAATAACTTTAACTTAAGAGTTATAACTAAAATACAATATTTTAATTATATTATTAAAGCATAGGTTAGCATTAAGATAAACTTTAAAAAGTAAAAGCAATTAAAGATAAAAAGCTTTTAAAATATTTAAAAGTATATATAGCATTCTGAACTTTATTAAATTTTTTTGCTATTTTATTATAACTAATTTTTTAAACTACGTTTTAAAGCATTAAATATAATTAAAATTTAACCGCTGTGTATAAAACATATATTTTAGGTTATATTATATACCCTTTTAAAATACTATAACTGTAACGGCCGCCCCATGTCGAGAGTAAGGATCATGATGGCCCGAGCTTCTGGATGGGACTTCATCAGAGATCACGGCGTCAGCATATTGTTTTAGACTTCTCTTCTCTCTCTGTCGAGTATCGTTAAGTCCATAGGTGTGCATTAGAATGTTTTGATTCTTCCATTGTGCCTGCCGTGACAATAACATAACAACCTATTTATAAAAAGCATGTTTTAGTATATATAATATAACCTTTGAAAATACTACAATATACTATATTAAATTATATAAAGTTAAAACGTAAAACAAAATTTATAAAATTTATAAAAGAGTATCCTTAGTTATTTAAAAATATAAAAATAAAAAATACTGTTTTAATATAAGCTTGTAATATTTAATATAAAAGCTTATGTTTTTACTAGCTTTTAAATTTAGTTTAATTTCATGTTAATATGTTATTAAAAAGTAATGAATGATTATTTAAATATATATTTAATAAAAGAATAAAATTGAATATAAAATGTTTATATAACTATTTATTAGACTTTTAAAAAGGGTTTGAAAAATTAATTTTTTACATTATACTTTTTTAAATAAGTAAGTTAAATTTAGTATATAATAGCTTAAAACTTACTATAAATCCCATTTAAATTAACTTTAATAAACATTTTTATATATAAACATTTGTCATATATAAATACAAAAGCTTAAAACTTAATATTAGGAGCTTTTACAATTAATATATTTTGATTTATGACCTTTATACATTTTACAAAAACATAATTAAAGCTTAACTAAATTAAGTTTAAAGCTAAAAATATAAACTTTATTTATTAAATGTTAATTAGTTAAATTTAATAAAAAGCTTATATTTAACAACAATGGAGTTAATTTAATTGTAATTAAAAAAGCTAGAAAAATAAAAATAATAAATTTACGCTTAATTAATTATTATAAACGTAAGTTTTTTAATAAGCTTAATATATATAGCATTTGCTAGGTTAAATTAGTTTATAACCTTTTATTTGCTGCTTAATTTGTTAAATATTAGAAAAGGAATATTAAATATTTTATTAAGCAAGTTAAATAGCAACTAAAAAATAATAACTATAGTTTACCCTTTATACTATTCAAACTTAAAAACGTTCAATGTTTTATTTTTATAAATAATCTTTTCACTAATAACATTAATAGTATATTATAACTAAAATGTGTTATTTTTATTAAAAAGAGTAACTTTTAACTTTTATATCTACTATATTTAAATTAATAACAAGTATTATTTATTAATGCTTAAGTAAATATAAGCAAACTCTATATAGTATACTAGCAAATACACTATAAAGTATAATTAACAGTTTTAATAAAACTATTATACTTAATTTAATTTTTATTTAAACTTTTAAAATAATATATTTTAGCTCAGTAATATTACTTTATAACGATTTTACTAAAGTTAACAATATATAAAAACGCAATTAAAAATTAATATAATATTTATTTTCAAAGATTTATAAATAATAATAAAAACTTATAAAATTTAATAATTTAATAGCAAAAACAATTATAAATATATATTTAGAAACTTACTTAATTGTTTATTTAATTTATATATTGATATATATTGATCAGTTTTGAATTAAAGTAAAAGTAAATATAAACAAAACTAAAAACTATAATAAATTAAGTATAACTAGTAGTTTAATAAGTAATGTTATTTTAAACTTTATTAACGCAATAAAGCCTATTTATATATAAAAACATTTAGTTACTTTGGTTACCTATTTAAACTAAACTTAAGTAATATTTTTATATACTTTAAGCTTTAAACATAATAGCTACACTTATATATATATAGCTTAAACTGTATATATACTACTTTATAGTTATATAGTTAAAAAACTATTTATAACTAAATATTATATACAAGGTTTAATTTTGCTTAACTATAATAGTTTTTTATAAAGTTAATAAATAAGCTATATCAAACTATAAAAACTTTAATATAAATTAAAATATTTTATATACACTATAATTAACTCTATATAAAATAGAATTTTTGTATAGCTTGCTAATTATTCAACACCTTGTAGCAGTTATTAGCTAACCTTTTTATTACTTTACTATAATACCTTTAAACATAGCAGTTTTTAGCTATACTACTAACTTTACTGCCTGTTTATTAAGTATGCTAGCAATAAAAACGCTATAATATTCAAAGTAAAAACACGTAAATAATTGTTAATACTTAATTTAGCAAAATTGGTAATTTTAAGCACTTTAAATAAACAATGTAAAATTTATTAATATCTAAAGTAAAAAAATGCAAAACTATTTATTAATACTTAACTTAGCAAAACATAACAGTATAAGTATTTATAAGCACTTATTTATATTTTGTTATATTTTATTATATATAAACATTTATAAGTTTACTCAACATTAAACTTGGTCTTAATACTAAATTAATTTTAAATTAAAAAGTTAACTTTTATTATTACTTGTACATTTTATATTTACTTTACTTTATAAGCTATTTTAAAGTTTAAACATATTAGCTAAATAAAAAAACCAAATGAGTTTAATAGTTAATATAGCTAAACTTAATAAGCTTAAAACTTAAAACTAAACTAATGTTAAACGTAATGCTTTGCTAACTTAACAGGCGCTGTAAAATGTATTTTCTATTAAAAATAAATTTTTAGAACACTTTACTAAATTAAGCATTTTTAATGATATTTTAAAAAAGTTTTTTAACTTTAAATTAAAACTAAATAATAAAAAAACTTATAAAATCATATTACTACTATAAATGTTTTGTAGTTTAACTTTTTAATTTTACTTAATATTGCTTAGTTATGTTTAAAAAATATAATTTTTTTATATTTTAAGCAAAGCTAATACACAGCTAAATTTACTATTTCTACTGCTTTAACGCAAAAATTAAAAGTTTTAAACGTTAGCTTTAAGCTAGTTTATACTAAAACAAGCTAGCAAAAATTAAACCAATCTAAGCTAAGCTTAAAATTAAGTTTCTTTGCTAATATAACTAAACCTAAAAAAAGCTTTGTTAAAAAATTAAAAAATTATATATTTTTGCTAATTATATACTTTAAAAAAAGTTTAAAATTTAGGATATTACTTAAAAATAAAAACTAAAAATTAAAGAAAAAGCTTTAAAACTTAAAAGTAAAAAACTAAATTTTAATAAAAGTTTAAAACTTTAAAGCAAGTATAAACTATAAAACGCCTGTATAGCAAGGTCATTAAATAATTAAAATAAATTAACTATTTATACAAAGAAATTTAATAAGGCTATTAATAAAGTAATAGCAATAGTTATACATAAATAAAAAATATAAAGTTAAATAAAATATTAACTTAATTAAAACTAATATAGTTAATATTAAAGTAGCTATCAAAAAACCTAGTATATTAATAAATTTTTGAGGTAATTAAATATAAGCAGCTTTTAATACTTTTATTACTTTTGTTAAAAAAGTAAATGTTTAGCTTTATTAACTATTAAAAAGCACTTTTAATATTTTTAAACATTAGATTAAAAACTGCTTTTAATTAAAAAGCTTTTTAACATATAAATTTGTTACAATTTATAAAACCTAATAAATTAAAGCTTAAAAAACTTAATAGTTAGACAGCTTAATTAAAAGCTTAACAACTTTATCTTTAACTTAATTAGTTAATTTAATAAACGCACAATTGCTACTACTTTAAAAGGCTTTAATTTCAAATTATTATTTAGCTTTAACAATAAGCTATTAAAAACCTTTAAAGTTTTAAAGCCTTTTTTAAAGCAATTAAAACAATTAGCATTAATATAAAAACTATAATGAATTATATTATACTTAAAGTAGTTAAGCTACAGTATTTAGTTAATAAAGTATTTAGTAACCAAAATATATATATATATATATATTTATACTTAACTATTTAACTTTAACAATTTAAAAAGAATTACAAAAAGTCATAGTATTATTTATATTCATGTTATTTAGTTTATTTAATAACTAAAATGTATATATATGTTTTGCAATAGTAAACCTAATAAATCTAGATTAAAACCCTATTTAACTGCTTTTTAAAAAGCTGAGCTTTATTATAGTAGTTTAAACAACTTATTAAATTAAAATATATATTTTACTGCTAACAAAGTTTTAAAAAAATTAAAGCTTTAAAAAGGCGCTTTTATATATAATTTATATATGCTAATAAAAACTTTTCTAAAAAATGTTGTGCTTTAAAAACCTTGTTTAAAACTAAAAAGCATTATTTAACTTTATTTAATACAACTTAAACTATACTAAAGTTTTAAATATTTTAAACTTTAATTACAAGCAGTAGTTGTTTATCATACCTATAATCTATAAGCAATTTAAAAAGCTTATGTAGCAGGTTTTTTAAGCTTTAAAAACGTAATACTTTTTACCTTTATATAAAAAATTAAAAAAGTTTGTTAAAAACTTAAACGTAAAGTTTAAAAAGGATTTTTTAATATTAAGCTCAATTCAATCAAACTATTATTAATTTTTAAAAGTTTATTTTCTTATTAAAAATCTAGCAATACTAAGTATAAAAGCTGCTAAACAATTAGGTTCAATATAGTTTTTATACATATAAAACGTTTTATTATAGCAATAATCAGCGCTTTTATCTCTATAGTGAAAATTATTTCAATAATTACAAAATAGCACTTATAACTGTAGCTAAAATAGTATCTACAATTATAATCATATTTATTTTAAACAATAAATTAAAATTATTATTGTAAATATAACTATAACTATAAATATAAATATAACTAAAACTAAAACTAAAACTAAAACTAAAACTAAAACTAAAACTAAAACTATAATTGTATTAATTAATAAAGTAACTATTATTGCAATAAAGGCAAAGTATACTCTATAGAAAAAAACCATTAATATTGCGTTTAACAATAAAACTAACTGTAAGTCTATAGCAAAAATAAAATTAGTCTATAGCGTTTATTTTATATATAATGCTTATTTAACTTGCTATAAATATATAAAAAATGTTTATTGCTATAAAATTAGCAAAACATTTTTATAAATATAAAGTTTATACTGTTTTTAAAAACGTTTCTAAACTATTGCTGGTTAGTTTTGCTAAGCATACTAATAACTATTATAGCAGTTAGCTACTTTTATTTAATTGCTTATTTTTTATTTTTACTATCATTATAATGTTAAACAAAAGATTAAAATTTTAATATTTATAGTTATTTAAATAATAAACTATTTATTAATCGAGCTTTTTAAAAAGAAAAAAGGTTATCTTTTTAACGCTATTAAAAACAAACTAAATTAGCTTTTATTTAGCTTTTACTATATATACTTGTGTTTTAAGGTTATAAAAAACTTTTTAGTTTATACTAAAGCATATATAGTAATATTAGCATAAATACTAGTATTGTTTTTTAAAAAAGGCAAAGTTAAAAAAATCAGCAACTATAAATTGAAATAAATAAATAAAGTAAAGTAAAGTTATATGCTTAGCTAAAAATACTAATAAAAAAGCTATTAGTATATTATTTAAAGTTAAAAAATAAATACTTAAAAATTAGTTTAAGCTCAATATTTTATTAAAGTTTAAGCTTTATTGTAAATACAATAGCGTTATTACCTATACTACTAAAACAATAACGTTTTTAAGCTGAATAGCTTAAAAACCTTTCTTTAAAATAAATATAAACGTAAAACTTATATTTTTAAAGAAATATTAATATTAAAAAAGCGCTTATATATAAATTAAATATGAACTACTTTATACTAACTACAAGTTTTTAAATTAAACGTTAACTTCAACTTTGAAATTTAACTATTTGATTTTAAGCTTAAAAATAACTTAGCTAATAGAGTATTTAACTTTGTTATAAAAATGTATTTAAATTATATAAACTTATCATTTCAAACCTACTAAAAAAACTTTAGCACTTAAATGTATAATAGGAAAAAACAAGTTTTTTTTGGTAATTGTTTAAAATTGCTAATATTTATTTTACTTTTAAAACTAAAAAATTAATTAACTTGCTTAAAATTATTATTTTTATTAAAATGTATATATATACTTAATAAAGTTTTAAATCTAAACGCTTAGAAAAACTAATTATTATATTTAATATAAAAGTTAATAAAAGTAAAATTAGTATACTTAAAAAGGTTTAAATATAAACTTTATTGGTTAAAAAATACTAAAATGCGAAATTAAATATATAGCTATACCCGCTAAAGCATAAAAATGAAAACGTTTTTAATAAAACTTATAATGTACTATATACTAAAAAATAAATTTAATAAGTTAATAAACTATATTTGTTTCTATATTGAGTATTTACTTTATAGCGCTAAATTTATAACGTTCATAAAGAATCTATTGTAGTTAATTTTAAAGCTTTTGATTAAAATAGCTATTTTTAATAGTTGATCTTTACTTTTATAAGCGTTAATTGTTCAAAACTTAAAAAAACTTAAATTACTATAATTAATATAACAGAGGTTTTTATTAGTTTAAAGTTTATTTTAATAATTTAAATAGATTTACTATAATTAGCCTTTATAAAATTAGATGTTTTATAGTTATATTAATAAGCTTTTAAAACTTACTAGTATATATATAAGATATACAAATTAGATTTTTTGCAACTCTTTATACCTTTAGTAAGCTTTTATTAACAGTAGTATAATTTATTTTAATAACTTTAAAATTATATTAAATATTCTAATACTATTTTTAGCCTGTTTTTAAAAAAACATTAGTTATTGAATACTTCTTTAAAAAGCTATTAAGCTTTTAAATTAACGCTTTAACTTTATTTATAGTAAAGCATTTCAAAGCTTTTAAGCAACTTACTTTTTTAGCAATTTTAAAGCTTTAAAAACTTATATTAAAGGTAGTTTTTTTATATACGATTTTGCATCATTATTTGTAATTAGCAAAACTTTATAAAGGTATGAAATTGCTTTGCTAGCTTACAAACAAGTATAAGAACTTTAAAAAAATTGAGATTAACTATTTTATTTATAACTATTACACTAACAATATATTTTAATTATTGCTTTCTAATAGCTAAAACTTATTATAGTTTTTTAAAACTAAAAAGTATTTGCTTTATTTAAGTAGCTTAAAGACTTAAAACTATAATTTAGATAAATAGATCAGTAATAGTTTTATAAACCATACTATAATTACAAGGTTTTTAAAATAAGCTTTAATTAATATTATAAATATTAACTAAGCTAACTACTAGTATAGTTTTTATGTTTATTATTTATTAAAGCGCTTTAATTATATTGTAAACACTTTTTATTATTTGCATGCTATATAGAATAAAAATAAACGTAGCTAGCTTAAACGTTTAAACAAACTTGCTACTTTTAATACTATTCAATTAATTGTTAATATACTTATATTTATAATATAAAATATAGTTAAATATATAGTGAAAGCTATAATTAACTTTAAATAAATTTGTTTCTTAAAAAGTATACTATAAAATTAAAAAGTATAAATAAGTAGTGAAAAAGCTTAAAAGTTAAAAAATAAAGGTGTTAATAAAAATGTTTCAAAAAAATTTATAGTTAGCTATTTTTTTAAATTGTTAATAGGTTGATTTATAATATTTGTATAAATAATAAGCATTTTCAATTATACTTACTAATAATAATAGAGTACTATTATTAAAGTAATAAACTCGTTAAATAAAAAAAATTAAGCGATTAAATTAGCTATTTAATATTATATTTTTTAAAAGTTTAAATTTAATTAAGTTAAATTAACTTTTATTTACAATAAAACTTTAATATTATATATTTTAAAGCAATTAAGTTAACGTTAATAACTAACCTTTTAAATCTTAACTTAACAGCTTTATTGATATTTTTTAAATCTATAATAATATAGTTTTTAAAAGGGTTAAAATGTTTTAAAAGCTATTTTTATTAAATATATAGTTAGCTATAAAGTTTACTATTATAAAAGCTAAACATTATTTTAATTTAAGTTACTATAATTTAAGTTTTTAATTAGTAATAAAGTATTATTATACTTTATAATAGTTACTACTTCTTTAAGAATTTAGTGTATAAATATTTATAGCAGTGTATTAGCTTATAAAAAGTTAAATGCTGCATTAATAATTTAGCTTATGAAGTTAACTTTTTAAATATTATTATAATCATTTAGTTATTTTTATAGCTTATTTAATATTTTTAAAAGTAGTAAATTTTTGTAAAATATATAATTCTACTATTTAGTTTAGTTAAAGCTAATTAAAACTTTAATAATAATAAAAACAATAATGTTTATAAAGTTAAAATAGTTTTAAAGCATTGCTTAAACTGCTGCAAAAATAGTTTTAATTATTTTATAAAAAATAAACTTATAAATATAACTTATAAAGCTTAAAATATACATTATACTACTTAAAAAGTTAGTTGAAAAATATTAAAACTATTATAAACTATGTTTAAAAATGCTAAAATAGTTAAAAAAAGATTTAAACTGTAAAGCTAAACATAACTGCATTAAAGGCTAATATAAAGTTTAAAAGTAAAAACAATATTAAGGTTAATATATTGCTTTTATAGCAATATAGTTAAGTATATAAAACTTTTAAAAAAGCTTCTATATAGCTAGAACAAAACAAAAAACAACTATATGAAAACGCTAATTAATAATAAACGTTTTAATTAAGCATGCTAAAAACAGTATAGTTTTTTTAGCTTGCAGCAATTTAATATAATATATTAAAAGGTATAAAAAGTTAAGCGCAGTAAGTTACCTTTATAAAAATAACTTAATTAAGTAAAATTATTTAACTGCAAAATAAGCTAGCTAGGCTTAAAAGGCTAGCACTTTAAATAGTTTAAATTAAATAGAAAAGCTATATACAAAAGTATAGATTTTAAATCGTGCTATTTTAGCTAATCTTACTTTAATATACTACTTTTATTATTTAACTTTTACTATACTTTTACTATACTTTAATAATATCCTATTAATTTAAAAGTATAATATAAATAATATTAACTACTAATATATATTTAAAAAGAGTAGATAAGTATTATTTATTAAATATATTGATACAAATAATAAAAGCTATATTTAATAATATCTTTTACCCTATAAAGTATATTTATAATAAATAGGTTTTTAGTATTAAACTTAATAGCTAGATTTGCAAAAACTAAAAAGCTTTTGCATTATTTTTTTAAAACGAACTATATATTTAAGTCCAAGCTTTAATAGTAATATTCATAGCTTAATATAAAATTGCAAGGCAGTTAGAACATAATGTTAAAAATAAAGTTTATACTATAAAAGCAAAAGCTAGATTATTAAAAGCGCTATAGCTAAAGATAAAATGTTTTATAGTTTATTTAGCTAATAAAACTTTAAAGTTAATTTATTATTAAAAACGCTTTATAAACATTTTTATATTTATTTTATAGCTCAAAATACTACTTAAAGGAATTAGCAATTTATGTTATATCATTTAAAATTTTATAAATATAAATAAAGCTTACATAATAATTATAAATATAAATAAACCTTACATAATAATTATAAATATAAAAAGATATAAAAATAAAAAAAGCGCTTTAAACTCTATTGTTTAATAGGCTCTATATTACCTATAAAGCTAAAACTAGTTATTATATTTATATAAACCTTTTTAATTAATAAAATTATTTAAACTAAAAATCTACGCTTTAAATAAAAATGACTTTTTTAATGAAACCCTTTTTCAACTTAAAAATAAATTGAAAACTATTAACATTGAAAGCTTGCTAGCTTTTTAAACTAAGTTACCCTTTTTAAAAACCAACTAAGTTATTAAAAATATTATATAATATATAAGTAAATTAAATGCTAGCAGCTTAAAAATAATAACAAAGGCATTTTGAAACTGTATAAAAATAAAAAATAGTTAAAGCTTATAAACGGAAATTAATTACTTTTATACTATGGAACAATCTAAAAAAATTTATTGCTTTTAAAAAGTTTTTTAGTGTTATACCTATATTATAGAGAGCAGCGTTTATTATAACATTCTCTACAAAAACATTACCTTTTAGATCAGTTTTTACAATATTTAAAAGGTTTTAAACATATGTATTAGCTTTGCTAAAAACATTATTAAAATGTCTCTTTTCAAGTTATTTAATTTTTTCAGTGTTTATCTTTTATTTTAGCTGTACAATATGATAGCTAGCAAATTGTTTTATAAAATATATATATATATTATAGTTATAAAAAGGATTTATATATAATTGTTTTGCTTTTTACCCTTTTTTATGTAAATATTAAAAAAAGATATTACTAGTTAGTTATACTAGAGAAATTTAAAACTGCAAACTAAAACAGCTTAGCTAATATACTTTACTAAAGGGTACAGTTTATATAAAGTATAGTAAGCTACTACTGCCTTGCTTTAGATAGACTAAAGCAGTAAAAAAGTTTTACCTTACTATATACTAGCTAGACCTAATTAGGTTAGCGCTTTAAATAAAAGATTAGATTAAATAAATGAACATATTTTAACTGTAGATCTTTTATAGGCAGATATTTTAGCTAAACCTACTTTAATATATTATTTCTATTGTTTTATTTTTACTCTGTTTTTACTATTACCTTAGTAGTATTTATTAAAGTAGTGCTTTTACTTGTTTTACTATAAAATTTAAACTAAATTAAATTAGACTAACTTTAATTTTATTATCTTTTATTTTAAAAAACAAAGATTATTTTATTGCGTAGCTTATAAACTTTAAAGTATTGAATTTAACGTTAAATAGCTAATAAAACATTGAAATTGTTAAATTTAAACGTTATTAACAACCTATTAAGTTTTTGCTTAACAGCTATAAGAACAGTAACTTTTAGCATTATTGCTAACTTTAATTATACTTAAATATATTAATACTAATACTATTAACTTTTACTAAAGTTAATAGAATCTAAATGTTTACTATAAACAAAAATTTAAGCTTTTTTAAAAAGCTAACAGAGTAAAAAAGGTTTTAATATATTGCTAGCATATAAACGTTATAATATTTTATTTAAACGTTTTGCTTCACTAAATATATTGAATTTAAGTATCGAAACAATTAACCAATAGTAAAAAGCAGCAATATTTGTTTTGTTTATAACGCTGCTAGAACTTATTATTAAGTTCTGTTTAAAGTTCCTTAGCTATGAATACTGATTATTATGGTTTATTTAAACCTATAAAGTAAAAGCTTTAAACCCAAATTTAATACTTAACTTTTTAATGATAGTTAATTTAAAAAATAGTTTAAAAACGTTTTAATATATAATAGAAATTAATAAATATATTTATAGCTTCATCAAAAAATAGTTAAAAAATAAGTTAGTTAATATATACTATAAAGTAAAATAAAAATAATATTAATAGCATCCTATATAAAGTTAAAAAATTTAAAAAAAATTAACTGTTTAAATAGTAACTATAATAATATAATTAAAAAGCTAATGAATAGTATAAACAAAGTAGTAAAAGTAAGCGCTAAAGTTAATTAATTTAGTAATAATATAAACACTTTTATAATTAAAGTTAAAAAGTTAGATAGCTAATTTAATATTTATTTTAATTTTTAATATACGAATTTAAATATATTAAAAAATATACTTTTAAATATTATATTTAACTTTAAAGTTTTTTCTAGCAGTTACAATTAATTCTAAACTTGCTAATAAAGCAAAGCAAAGTATTTGCTTAATTATAAATAAAGTTTATAAAAAGGCTAAAAGCTATAATAAAGTATATAAAAGTAAATTTAAAGGCAAATCAAAGGCTGCTTTTTTAATTATTTAAAGCTTAACTTAAATTTTTTATTGTTATTATTATTATTGTTTAACTTTAGTAATGGTAATATAAGTTATAAAGACTATAACTTTTTAAAAGTTATAATTTTAGCTACTAATATAATACTAATCTATAAAACTATTAACAAAACCAGTTAGCTATTATTCTTAAAGGCTAAAATAACTACTATAATACTTTTAATAATAATAAGCTAAAAAATAATATTAGCATGTTTATATTAAACTATTTAAACTTTAATAAACTAAAAGTTTTTATAAACAGTTGGTATTGTTTATACTAATATATATTATTTTATATAATGCTTAGAAAATATATATGTAAGTTGCTAAAGTAGTTCTAATAAGCTTTAATTTAAAAAATATTTAATAACTTTTGTTTAAAGAAAAGTAGCATTATAGTAGTTTAATAAACTGATTAAATATAAACTATGTTACATACTACTAAAGCAGTGTGACTAATATGTTTAAAGCTTTAAAATAATGCTTTTATATATATAATTAGCTTATATTAACTATAATTTTTTTAAAAAAGTTATGCTTCAAAAGTATTGCTTATAATTATGAAACTTTATTTAATATAAATTTAACTATGCTAAATACTTTAAAAGCTTTTTAGCTAAGTATAAAAGTTAGCTGCACATTATAATAATGATTTATAAAAAGTTTTATAAGCACATTCGCTATATTTTATATGCTTTAAAAGCTAAAAAGACTTTTTATAATTATACAAAAAACGTTAAAAAAGAATATTAAAAGCTAAAGTATAAATCTAAAGAAAATATATATTTGTATAAAGGTAAATAAAACTAACTTTAGTTTAATTCTTAGCAGTATATTTTATTATAGTTTAATAATATAAAATATAATAAAAGTTATAATAATATTTAATAAAGCTTTTATAAGTTTATTAAGCTGTAATATATAGAATGCTAATGTTTAAAAACTAAACCTATAAATAAATTGTTATAATACCAGTTAAAACTATTTTTATAATTAATATAAAAATTGTAAATACAATTGCTATTATCATAAAAATTGTAAATATAATTGCTATTATCATAAAAACTGTTTTTATAATTAACGTTAAAACTAAAATTATAACTATAATTATAAAAATATTATTATAGCAGCTACTACTATAATAAAAGCAAACTATACTTTATAAATAAAAGTAATAATATAAATATAAAATTATATAAAAAAATTAATTATAATTTTATTATAAGAACTAAGCTAAGCTATAGCGCTTACTTTATCCATAATGCTTTATTAACTTGCTATAAGTATATTAAAAAAATGATTACTTTGAGTAAACTAAAAAAGTACATTAAGCATTATAATATATATATTATATTTAAAAAGATTTTTATACTATTATTAATTAACGTTGCTTAAAAACCTTATAGCTATTATAATAATATAATACTTTTATATAACTGTTTTTTATATTTATACTTTTATAATACTGCTAAAAAAGTAAAATAAAATATATTATTAAATGCTTTAACTATATGTTGCTAACTAATAATGCTATAAATATAGTTAATAAAAATAAAGTAAAGGGACTACTTTTTAGCTTTTAATATATTTATGCATACTTTAACGTAGGCAATAAATATAAAAGTAAATTAGTTACTATTTATAGAAATATAAATATTAGCTTATTCTTTTAGCTAATTATTGATAAAGTACTTTAAATATACTATTAAAAGAAAAAAAGCAAAGTTATAAATATAGGCAATAACGTTGGTAATTTATATAAGTAAGTTAAAGTAAAAGTTTATAAATTTAGCTATAGTAATAATAGGAAGCTTATAAATATCAAGTTTAAATTTAAAAAATAAGTTATAAATAATAAGCTTTAGCTTAACGCTTTATTTACTGCAAAACTAAAAGCATTACTAACTATAATATATGAAAAATATACTTTTTAAAGCTTAATAGCTTTAACTTTAACTTTAATACTATATATTAAAGTTTAAAAAATATAATTATAAAGTTAATAATATTTAGAGAGTCATTTTATGCTTTAGCAAAAGTGCTTATATTAAAAAATATGATTTAATAGTTAAACATTTTTAATTGCTTTTATAATAAGTTTATTTTTATTTGGCTAGTTTATAGTCTTTATATTATATATTAGTATTAATAAAAACTTCAAGATAAAGTAATAAATTAGTAAAAAAAATTAAATTATACAATATAATCTTTTTAATATAATTTATTTAAAAATATTTTTTAAAACTAAAAAGAAATTAATTTTTATATACAGTTAATATATATTGTATTTGATACTTAATTATAGTTTATTTAAAAAATATTAATTTGTACTTAATAATTTAATTATATTTACATTGCTTATTTATTAGCTTGATAGTAAAATATTATAAAGTCATATATATATATATATATATAGTTTAAGCTATATATAAACAGCTAATAAGTTTAAAGCCTTAAATATAGAAAAGTTAGACTAAAGTTTCGTTTAAATATGTAACTAAAATAATTAAAATCATTTAGATATAATCAGGCTTTTAAAGATTAATTAAATTGAGAGTAATAATATTAGTATTATTTTTATAGTTATTATTTTTAGTTTTTGATATTTTAATTAACTAATTGCTTTGATTTAATAAAGCTAATAGTTTAAACTAATAATTTATTTTCTATATAGTTATAATACTTTTTAAAAAAGCTCATTAAATAAAAAAATATATTTAGGTTTACTATTTTAAAGTACTATAATAATATATATGTATTGTTTAAAGCATATTTAATTGAAAAGTTAGTTTTTACTATATATTTTGATTATATATTAATGAAAGCTATAGTAAGTTTTTATTGATTTTAGCAAATATATTAGGTTTTTAAAATTAATTTAAAAACCTGTTATGTTTTATGTTTTGTTAATATATGTTATATTAATTTAATAGTTCGCTTTATTATATTTAATAAAAATGGTTTGCTGTAGCTTATTAGTTTTTTGCCAAAGAAATATAAATAGTAGAAAAGGTTTTGATTAATATATATCTGTTTTTTAATTAGTAACTAGATATTTCATTGTTATTTCTTTAAAAGGTCTAATTACTATATTATAATTAAATGACTTTTAATTTATAGGTTTGAAACTAAAACCTATATACAAATATATAATAAAGAATAAATATTTCGAACGCTAACATAAAAGTAATAATAAGTATAATATAAATATTAGTATATTAGGAAATTTGTTAGCAAAAAATAGCAAAAAATGATAAATAAAAATGGCACTGACAAAAAACCATATTTTCTTTTAAGAAAAGGTAAACTATAAAAACTTATTACTAATTTATATATAATAATAATTAGTATATTATAAATCTAAAATAAATTATATATTTAAACTAAAGTAGTAAAAGCCTTTTAACTAATTATATTAATAGAAATATAATAATAACCTGTATATATTGAATAAATAAAAAAAATTACGAAGGTTATAAACAATTATAATATAACTAATTACAAATTAATAGCTATTTTTAAAAAAAGTATAATAAAGTATATACTTCAATACTTTAATAGTTGAAAGTGTTAATTTTTTAATTTTATTGTTAAACAATTGCTAACTTCTTAGCAACCTATATAATAAGCTAGCTTTTTATAAACAACATTTCTAAACAAAAGTTTATTTTTATTACTACGTTTTGAAACCAATAATTTCATACTTTATATTATTTATTATTGCTAATAGTGCCTTTTTATTATTATTTAAAAAGATCTATTTATATATATTATAATTAATTTATAGCTATGTTTATTTATTTTTATAATTGGCTAGCGGGCTGTTAATAATTAAGTTAAACTTCGAATTTATTAAATTTAACTTTATTAATAAACTAATAAAAAATAAAATTAATTAAAGTTAACAAAAAGTTAGTTATTAATAGCAAGATAAATTATAAAAGCAATGTAATTAGTTAGTTTACATAACCTATGAGCAATAATAGCTATTAACTATTGGTGTATACTAGCGCAGCAATTGATAAGCTAGCTTAAATATTATATTAAAATTTTATAAGTTTAATTAATAACAATTAATTACCAGTTAATAAATTTTTATATGCTTATTTAATTCTTAATATCTAACTTTTTAACGTTTAAAAATATTTACTATATATGCTTTTTAATTATATATTTAACATTTAAAAGCTTTTACTACTTTTATTTCTAGAGCTTTTGCTTACTTTTACCTTTATAGCCTTTGCTTACTTTTATTAACTATATTTATACTTACTAGTTGATTTTAGCTGCTTTTATAGAACTTAATTATATTTAAATAAATAATGTAGTAAGTAGCTTATATATAGTTAATATAAAGGCTATAGTTTAAGTTTTATATATACTATATTTATATGGATTATATTTATGATATATATATATATATTGTTATCCTAGACCTTACTAACCTTTCAAGACCTGCTTACATGTAGAAATCTTTAGTTACTTCGCTTGCATGTTTAAACTAAACCTATCTCTAAATCTCACATGCTTCGGGCTTTAAACTCGAACTTAGTAGCCACGTAGTTCAAACTACGTATATCCTACTCTATAGTTACAGGCTTCTAAAAAGTGTTTACAATTATATATTATACGCAAAGTCTAAGCTTAGTTAACTGCAATACTTTGTTATGGTTAACAAATAAGCAATATAGACATTATTAAAGTTTTAGCTATAAGTTAAAGCTTACTAAATAAACTATAATTAACTATTAAATATAGTATATATTAACTATATATAAAAGCCAATTTTTTCTAGTTTTGAATAATTTTTTCTTTATTTATTAAGTTATAATAAAACATTACATTATACACTTTAATATATTCTTTAATAATTTATTACTTCAACTACGAAGTTTTACCAATACTAATTAATAGTTAAAAGACTATAAATCAGAAAAAAAAAATAAAGCTACTATAATAGCAATTAAAGCAGCTTAGCTTTTAAATTAAAGTTTCTAGTACGCTTTTTTTTAATTAAATACTAATTATTTAAAAAGAATTATTCGAATTTTTTACCTTTAGCAGCTTGTACGTTTAAAAAGATCAAGTTTTAATTTAAATAATTGCAAGCCACATTATAACCTATAATCTTTTGCTGTTTGCTAAACCAAACAACAATGTTTTATAACTATTTTTAATATTTTTTCTTGTTCTTAAAAGTTTAACAAATTTTTATTTACTATAGCTTTAAAAGAAATTGCTTTTAATTTAAACTTAATTTTAAGCACTAAAACATTAATATTAATATTACAAAGCTTAACAAATTCTACTATAATACTTATATTACTAGCAAGATTTTAAAATATGAACATATTTATATTAGCAAAAATACTTTTTATTACTTATTTATAAACGATTTTAAAAATAAACTAAATTTTAATAAAAAGTATTTATCTATATAATTATTAATTTACTATTAATTTTTATTTATAAAAAGATTAATATAAATTTATTAAAAAATACTATTGCTGAACAATTAATAAAGGCTGTATTTAAAAATATTTATATAACTAACTTTAAATATTTTAAATTTTGTTTTATTGCTAATAAAAAAATACTTGTTAAAAAGTATATAAAAAATCTTTTATATATTATTTGTTATTTTATTTAAAATAATCATTTAAATTTAAAGTAGCAACTTTAATTAAACATCAAAATAGTTTAAAAATTATACTTTAAAGTTTAAGCCCTAGTTATATTAAAAAATATTTCCCCGGTTTTTTTTTAACAAAATTAAAATGTTTATTAAGCTAAGTAGTTTAAAATTAAACTTTTTCTTATTTTTTATTATTATTAACCTAACTTTAAAATAAATCACATATTTTTTACCTGAATAAACTTTATAAACTTTTTAGTATTATACAGTATAAAAACCTTTTTTAAAAAATTAGATTTTTTAGTATTACTTTTAAAATTTTTATTAACTTACTGTTAACTTAATATATTAAAACTCTATTTGTAATAATCAATATTAAGCACTTTTCAAAAGATTAAAATAAAGATTATAACCTTATTTAAAAAACTATATAATATTTTATTAATAAAAGCCTTTAGCTTTTTTAACTAATGATGCTAAATTAATAAAATTAAAAATCAGTACTTTACTGTATTTCATATATTTTAAATAGCAATATAAAAGTTTAGTTTAGCTAATATACTCTAGTAAGCTTAAATAAAACTTACAAAATATATATAATAAATTATATTTTTACTTTAATTTAGTGTAAAATTCAGCTTAATACTAGTTCTTATTGTTTTAATTATATGTGATAAGACTTTAAATAATTAATTTAATATAAAGCTTAAAAGGTCTTTAGTTTAATAATCACGCGAGTTATTAAAAAGCATATAAACATGTATTATATTTAATAAAAAACAGATTTACAATTTATTTACTAATATAGTATTCAACTATATAATTTTTAATATTATATAGATTTACTTTTCAACTACTATTGCTATACAATGCTTAATTTATTAAATATATATTTAGTTTTAAAAAAACTCTAAAACTTTAAAAATTTGCTTTATTAACTAGAAATTTAATAACCTCTAGTACTAAAAAAGCTTATCTTTATTTTAACTTAATATAACCTTTCCATAATACTAAATAAATAAATAAAAAAGTATTTTATTTACAATAAGTTAAGTTATTAATTTACTAAATATATTAAAATAATAAATAAAGGAAAACTATTATACTATAATGTTTATAAAATATATTACTTTAAGTTTTTTTACTTTATAGCAGTTTAATATTATAGTTTAAAATGTTTAACAATAGTTTTAATACTTTAAACTATAATAATTTGCCTTTAAAAAGTAGTATATTGTTTGTTAACAATATATATATTTACCAGTTAACTAGCAATAATATTTGTTAAAATACAAAGGATAATTTTATAGGTTCTATTTTTGGTAACCTTTACTAAATTAAATATAAAAAAACTATAAAGCACATTAGTAGTGCTTTTAAACTATTTTATAGCAAATAAATACTAATGAAAAGCTTATTTATACCTTAATTTTTATGCTAAAGTTATATAAAACTTAAGTATAATTTGTATTAAATCTAATCGGAAAAAGGCTAATAAAAGGATTAGCTTAATACTAATCATCCTTTTAGTTTAACTATATACTATATTTTAAATAATTTTACTTTATTTTTATTATTACTCTATAATGCTAATAAAGTTAGCGTTTATGTTAATTATTTTAAAAATAATATAATTTATAGAAGTAAAACTACTTTATTTATTATTTATAAATCAAAATACCTTTTTTAAGATTAATCTGAAAAGATTTTATTTTTAAAAATTAAATTATATTGAATTTACTGTTGTTTTTAATATTTTCATATCGTAAAATTATTCTAATTTTCAAGTAACGCTAAATATAACATCAATTAGAAAATTTAAAATAAAATCAAATAACCGTATTACTATTACTAAACATATAATTATTGTGGAAATTTAAGTTTACTTTTTAAACTAAACATAAATTTAACAATAAAGTAATTGTAAACGTTTTACATTTCAAAAGTAAGCTAGTTTTCAAATTAGTAGTTTTTGTACTTTCTTTTTAGCTGCTATATTTTTATAAAATTAAATAAACATTTTGTTAAAGTTTTTTAAAACTAAATTATTTACTATTTTGATATAAATTTAGCTAGTAAAAGGTTTAAAAATAGTATAAAAACTGTTACTGTATTTTATAAAAAAAGTCTAGTTAAAGTTTATTAAGCTATTAGCAAACTCAAACAAGTATACATATTATTTTAATATATAAATAATATAATTAAACACATATTACCTCTACTATTAATTGTAAGTTTATTTTATAAATTGCTACGAAAATTTTAAATAATATTAAAAGTATATTTAAATTAGTTTTAACTTTACTTGTTTTAAAGCTTATTAAAAAATTAATAAAAACTTGCATTTATTGTAATATTGTTAAAAAAGGATATTTAAAAAGCTATAAATATACTATAAAAAATAAAGCTATACTTAACGTTTTATACGCTATTTAAATTTAAAGTAAACCCTTTTTATATAAGCTTAAATATATATAAATAAAGCTTTATTACTAACAATATAATTTAATGTAAAAACAGCCCATAAACAATAATAACTTGAATAAAAATACTTTTCTAAAAATAGCTAAAATATATAAGCTTTAATTACTATTTTTATTTAACGCTAAAAAAGAAAAATACTATATAAAACAACTAAACTTATATATATATTATACACTAATTTATTAGTACTACCTATTTTATTAATTAGTTAATTTTAAAGCTTTACCTTTTTTAAAATAAAACTTAGTTCTGACTAAGCGGTTGAACTATACAAGAATAAAAAACCTAATACCTTTAAATAACCTTTTAAAAACCTAAACGCAGTTGCAATTTAAAGCCTGTTAATAAAACGTATGTTTTAGTTTATTAAATATAGATTTTAAAAACATTATAATATAACTATTTTTAAACTATAGAGAGTTTAAAAAGTATAAAAATTGATTATTAAAATTTATAAAAAATTATGGTTAGTTATATAAAAATTTTTAAAAAAGGAAAATATTTTTTTATATAAGTTAATAACTTTTTAAGCTTTTAAATCTACTTTAATATAATGTTTAAACAGTATTAAAAAGCTAAAGAATTTTATGTAGATATATATTAAACCAAAAAAATAAAATTTAACGCAAAGTATTTATACAACTATTTATTTAGCTTAAAAAAGCTTTTGAAAAACTATGCTTTGCTTTTTACTTTATTTTTATAAACTAGCTAAACTTGATTTATATTAGTTTAAACCTTAGTATAGACGCCATTGAAATCGACATTAAATGATGGTTTTAATATATAATATTTATTTGTTATGCAAAATTAAAAAGCCTTTAAATAAATAATATATTTAGCTTTATAATCTTTACACTTTTTATTAAAATCATTAAAGCTTAGTTAATTAAGTTTTAAAAAAGTATCATATTTAGCAACAATATAATTATATTTATTTATAGAAGCTACGCTAAAAATTAAAAATAGTACATTTACATTTAAATATTTATTAGTAAAAGTATATCTTTTAATAGTCTTAAAGTATATATACAAATAATATACATTAGCTAAATCAGCTTATAACTTTTTATACTATTTAAATTTGAAAATCCCAGACTTCTTGTCTTTATAAAAAGTTTTTTTAATAACTTTAATTAATATAACTTTATAACTAAAATTTATTATCATTATTAAAAAAATTATTTTTAACATTTATATATACTATATTTCAATTAATAAAAATATTATTTATTAAAACTTAAGCAAATATAAAGAACTGTATACAATATATTAACAAGTAAGCTATATAGTATAGTCAATAGCTTTTATAGCACTATTGCACTAATAGATTTTGCCAGGGTTGTAGTAAAAACATAGTGAAAGTGAAACAATAAAAATAATATATTAAAGTAGGTTTAGCTAAAATAGCTGCCTATAAAAGATCTACAGTTAAAGTAATTTTCTTTATTTAATCTAATTTTTATTTAAAGCGCTAATCTAAATAGGTCTAGCTAGTATATAGTAAGGTAAAACCTTTTTACTGCTTTAGTTTATTTAAAGCAAGGCAGTAGTGGCCTACTGCACTTTATACTATTTAATTTAAATTTTTAAAGTAATCAATTTATTTCTAATTTTATTTTTATTTTGTTTTAATGTTAAACTCTTTATAACTGTTCTGTTAGTTTTAAAACCATATAAATAAGGCAAAAGATAATTAATATAATATTGTTTTAAAAGGTTGACAAATTAAAAGATTTTAAAAAAGTATAATAAATTAATACTAAATATTTTTTTATTAATATATTTATTGAAAAATCTTTTAATTTTTAGTTTAAAATATTTAAAAGTATAAATTATATTTAAGCTAAAATAAAAGCAAATATAAACTAGATTAAAAACTATGATAAATTAAGTATACGTAGCAGTTAAAAAATAGATATTATTACTTTATACTTTATTAGCGCTTTAAAGCTTGTTTATAAATAAAAAATATTAATTACTTTAGTTATTGTAACGGCGAAGACTTTTGCTGCAAGTTCCAAAGCTACACCGCTCCCCACTAGGCCATCGCATGGCAAAAGGGAACCAGAACAACAAAG
>MU280958.1:0-46250 GCA_022385605.1 Xylariaceae sp. FL0594
GGGCCGCTGTTTCAATTTATAAACTTCATTTTTTGCCTTTTTTTCCCCCTCTCTCTTCGCCCCCCCCCCCCCCCCCCCCCTTTTTCCAAAAAAAAAAAAAAAAAAAAAAAAAAAAAAAAAAAAAAAACCGAGGTGATGTAATGTACCAGTACGGACAAAGTCTCCATATCTCTTTATGATGCCGTCAAGAAACAGGTGGTTCTGCGTCGTGAACATGTGGGCGAAGTGCCATATCTTGGAAACGGCGGCGAGCGGCGGCCCATCGAAGTGCCGAAGGGGGTGTTCGAAGACGCGGTATACCACGATGCTTGTGTATAAAGGGCCGAAGAAGGCGATGTTGCCAAGGAGAAGCGGCTTCAATATCTCGACTTTGATGTAGGCCATGTAACTGGCAGCAGCAAGCACGGCCAGAGCCCAAGTCGCGATATACTGGGGACCTTTCAAATGGTGCTCGCCGCGGATGAAGTAGAGTCTATGGCTTAAGATGCCCGATATCGCCAGGATGGCAAGCGCATTCGTGGCAGTGGCACTGACCGAAGATGAGTACGCCATGGCGGGCGACAGCAAGCAAGTAGCTCTTGAGCACCAATGACAGTCTACAGGATGAGTGATCGGTGCTTGGAGAGAGATAAAAAAAGACACGATGCCGTTACCATTCACGCCAAAGAGTCTGATGGAGATTTTCTACGGCACCAACATCTGAATAACAGTGTCACATGGGATGATAGATGGACCTCACGGCCACCTATATCACCTATCACAGGCGTTAAGGTTAGTCTATTCTGCATCTTTCCCACCTTTTCCCTTTCCGAGTGGTAGATATATTCAACCACACTGACATGCCCATTTACCTAGATAGCCTAGAGAGTGGTTGCTCTTGTTAAGCTTATTATTGGGTCGGGGCGGAGACGCCACCACCGGGAGATGAGAGACGGTACTTGTTTGTGAGCTGGTGGGGCTTCTTCGAGCCAAGGATGTAACATCAGTAGAGCTAGAGGTACCTCGTCTAAAGGTACCCATCTCGGTCCGTTATCACTTGTAGAGAAGTCGTTTGTCGTATACAAGGATTCAAGGAGGGTTACCCTGTGATATACTACCCCTCCTCCATCCATGATCCCACTCACACCCGGCCGGGGAGAGAGGGCCGGGGTCAGCGAGGGTTGCTTGACGTTGGAGAAGGGGGATGGATGCAAGTATGTACATGCGTAATAACTAACATGTTTTTGTAAGTTGGCTGCACCTTACATCTTACATACAGTTGCAGCAGAGCAATCACTTTGTGTAAGTGTTTCCCTGAAACTTGGTGCTTTGTTGCTATCGTCGTAAAAGGAGGGATACACTTAAGGTGGGGTTAAAGGTTTACACATCCATGATCCGTTTCTGAACCTGTCGTAGATGTCCAACTTCCACAGCATATAGCATATCATTCTAGATCTCACTTGAAAGGCTTGGTAACAGCGGCTGATCATAGTAGAGTAGTAACCAGTTCAAACATGGCATCTGCGGGCAGACCCAACTACGGGCGGAGGCTCATGCCCGTCGTCCTCGACGAGCTGGCAAGGGCAGAGCCCGACAGGCTGTACGCCGCCATCCCCAGATCCACCGACGTGAGCGAGGGGTTCCGCGACATCACGGTGGCCGACATGGCGCGGTGCGTCGACTTCATGGCCGGCTGGATCGAGCGCACGTACGGGACGAGCGGGAGCTTCGAGACGATCAGCTTCATCGGCATCCCGGATCTCCGGGGCGCTGCCATCTTTCAAGCTGCCGTCAAGTGCGGATACAAGGTTCTTTTTTTCACCCTTCACAATTAGCAGCAATGTATTAAGTTCTGACTGTTGAAAACACAGCTATTGCTCCCTTCGCCGCGTAACCCGCCGGCGACGAACAAGTCGCTCATGGATCAGACGGGATGCACCAAGCTGCTCCAAGCGGCCGAGGCGGCGCCTATAGTCAAGCAGATCCAGGACATTATGCCGTCACTGCAGATCACCACGATCCCGTCCTTCGACGAGATGCTGTCGAGTTCTCCGGAGCATTACCCTTTCAACAAAGACTTTGACGCCGCTCGCAACGAGCCTGTTGTCGTCTTGCATTCGTCGGGATCAACTGGTAAGCTATAAAACAAAACAACACAGACTGGGTCACTGGGTGTTGTTATGCTAACAGGGTGCCAAGGGCTGCCGAAACCAATCACCATGACACACGGGTCGTTTGCTGTCCTGGACAACGAACATAACATCCCCGATGTACCCGGCCGTCGGAGGAGGGATTGGTCCATGTGGACTTTTGACGGGGAAGCTCGGGTTTATACCGTGTTCCCCTTCTTCCACGTAAGGAGTCATTGCGCTTTTTTGGTTCATCTTGTTGTCCGTAACCGTCTGCTGACCCCTGAGAGAATACATACAGCTTGCTGGCTTCTTGTCACTCACACGTAAGTTCAACCCGCGGAGGGAAGAAGTTGAGAAAACCAAAGGGGAAAGAAGAAGAAGAAAATGAAAAAGAGTCCCTCCATGCTAACTAACAACCAACGACTAGTACAAACAATCTTCATGAACGCCTCCCCAGTCCTGGGTCCACCACATCTTCTCCCGGACGCCACCCTGCTCAAGGCCGTGATCAGTCAGCAGAAGCTACGTTCGATGTTCTTGCCCCCTGCCGTCATCGAGCAGCTCCTGCACGAGCCGAACGGGATCGAGTACTTCAAGCAGCTTGACTTCCTCGTCTACAGCGGCGCGCCCTTCAGCCCGGCCATCGGGGACCGGCTGTCCAAGGTGGTCGAGATCATCTCGCCCTTTGGCTCGACCGAGGTGTACCCGCAGCCGGAGCTCGCGCCCGCGCGCGAGGACTGGGCGTACCACGAGTTCAACCCGTACGTGCGGCACGAGATGCGGCCGTACGACGAGACCGAGGGCACGTACGAGCTCGTCGTGCTCATCGACGAGAACTCGAAGGACACGGCGGCCGCCTACCACAACCTGCCGGGCATCTCCGAGTACCCGACCAAGGACCTGTTCGTCCGACACCCGACCAAGCCGGACCTGTACAGGTACTACGGCCGCAGGGACGACATCATCGTGCTCGCCAACGGGGAGAAGTTCAACCCGATCCCGCTCGAGGTCCGCGTGCAGAACCACCAGGCGCTCAAGGGCGTCTTCGTCATCGGCAACGGCAGACGCCAGGCCGCTCTCCTCGTCGAGCCCAAGGAGCCGCTGGACGAAGCGGGGAGACAGAAGCTCCTTCAAGATCTCTGGCCTCTCGTCGTCGAAGCGAACCAGTCTGTGCCGGGCCAGGGCCGCATCCAGCAGAGCAGGGTCCTCTGTGGCGTGCCCTCGAAGCCGTTCACGCGGACGGGCAAAGGGACCATCGTGCGCAAGCTCACGGAAGAGGCGTACAAAGACGAGATCGACCGTCTGTACCACGACGAGGACGAGGACGAGGACTCTCCTGCTTCTGCTCCAGAGACAAACACGGCCCCCGCCATACGCCTCAAACCCACAGTCACGTACGATCTCCCGGGCGTGGTCGAGTTCGTGCGGAGCATCGTCAGCTCCTCTTTCCCCATCGCGAAGACGATGAAGGACGACGACGACTTCCTCGCCTTCGGTCTCGACTCGGAGCAGATCATCGAGATCGTGCACAAGCTGAAGCGGAACCTGTCGTCCGCCGCCACTCAGACGGATAATAATAATAATAAGCCGGCGGTGAGCTGGATCGGGCCCCGAACCATATTCCGCAACGCCTCCATCTCGGCGCTGGCGCGCACGATCCAGGCTTTCTTGAACGAGGGCCGCGTGCCGGAGGAAGACCTCAACGTCTCGAGGAGTCGGCTCGTGGAAGACGCCGTGGCGCGCTTCTCTGAGGGATTGCCTCCGCCTATCTCGAATCCAAATCCGCATCCAAAGCCGGTGACCTCGGTAGCAGTCATAGGATCGACAGGCTACCTAGGCCGGTACATCGTCGCGTCCCTGATCCGCGACCCGGGCATCACGCGCGTGTGGTGTCTTTCCCGCTGTCCGACGGCCGGAGGAGAAGCGAAGGCGAAGCACGAGGCCATGCTCCGAGACATGTCCCCCCTTCCTTCGGAAATGCTGCTGGATAAGCTCAGATACCTGACCATCGACCTCTCGAAACCGTCCCTCGGTCTTTCCCCCGAAGAAGTTCAAACAGTCTTCTCCGAAGAGGGTGTAGGCGCCGTGGTGCTAAACGCGTGGAAATCCAACTTCGTCCTGCCCCTGCGCTCTTTCGACACGTACCTGTCCGCCACGCGCGAGACCATCAAACTCGCTTCCTCTTCTTCTGCACGCATCATCTTCATAAGCTCTCTCGCAGCCGTGGGGAGGAGACTCGCCACCAAAAATCCACCTGTTGTTGTACCTGTCCCGGAAGAACTAATCCAAGACCCCCTCGCGGCCTTCAACAACGGGTACGCCCAATCAAAACTAGTCGCCGAGCGCCTTCTCTCTCTTTCTTCTCCTTCTACACCCGTTCGTATCTTGCGAGTCACGCAGATAGGCGGCCCGTCCCCATCTGAAAGTGAAAAAGGGAAAGGAAGAGGCAATGGAAAATGGGCAGACCAAGGCTGGCTCTCCGCCATCGCCCGCACCTCCAAGACCCTGAACCTGATCCCGATCCCATCCACTCCACAAGCATCAGTAGTAGACTGGGTCCCCGTCGACGCCGTCGCAGAAATGGTCAAGAGGGCCGCAACTGCCACTTTCACTTCCAGTGATGATGATAATAATAATAATAATGTGAAATTCTACAACATCACACACCCCTCTCCCCAGCCGTGGTCCTTATTCGTCGACGCCTTGCGCGAGGTCATCGACACTCCCACTCCTATCCAGACCACTTCTTTCGAAGAATGGATCCGCATCTTGAAAGCCCGTCGAGAAGACAACAACAAAAACCCGGACGACGACTTACCAGCTCTCACCCTCCTGGACTACTACGAAGAAGAATACGCCCGCGTTCCATCCTCCGAAGGGGAAGAAAACAGCGGCAACAACAAAGACAAAGGCCCAATCTACGCGACAGAGCAGACTATCAAAGACCTACTCGACGGCGACGCCGCCGCCGTGCCGAAGCTCGATAAGCAGACGTTGAAGACCTGGTTGGAGAGTTGGGATTTGCAGAAATAGACATAACATGGTGATCGTACGCATGTAGCTAGAACTCGATATATCGCACGACACAATACATTTCAAATTACAAATGTTTACACGATATACTTGTACATGTATGCATTTCTATTTCATCTCACGCTCCGCTACAATTATCATTTTACTAGACTAGTCTTGCTTAGTCGTGATCGCTGCTTTATCAACTGATCGGGATGTGCTCAGTTCGTAACCTTGCTCATCTGCACGAGCCGTCTGACACCGACCTATTACATCCCGTTAGTCAGCAAGAACATATGCGAATGAGATGGATTGAAAATGAGAAACTTACCATCCAATTACCACACTCGTCCTTCTTGTTCTGCTGAATCTCCACCTGGAGTCTGTTCGCCTCAACGTAGTCCTTACCCTCCAGTGCCAATGCCAGCTTGGTCAGTTGCTCTACCGTGTCCGGTGTGACCAGCTCGCCGTTGTTGAGGTGCTCAAAGAGCTGGCCAAGTCGTCTCTGGGTGTCCTTCACCTGCGGTGCGAACGAGGCGGGCGCCTTCGAACTGACCCGCTGCATATCACGGCTGAAGATATCAACCAACTGTTGTGCATTCGGAGGGATATGTGAGCGATCGCCTGGCGGATATTTGGGCTTTGGCGGGGATGCCGCCGGGGGAGCTTGAGGAGGCGCCCGAGGAGGTGCAGAAGAGCCCCCGGCTGGCGGCGGTCCGACGCTGCTTGGCGGAGGCGGCGGCACTTGCTGGGCAGGGGGTGCCACGTAAGGAGAGGGCGCGTACGGGCTCGGAGCTGCCGCTGGCGGTGGGGGGCCGTATGGGCTGGGAAGAGGACCACGACCCATGACAGTAGGTGGTGGTGGCATGCCACTCGGCGGCGATGGTTGCGAGGGCTGCGTGGGCGCAGGAGCCGGAGCGTACCGCCCTGTAGGAGGCCCGGCTGCTGGAGGTGGGTTATAGGGAGAAGCCGTCCTCGGTACGAAGTTTCCAGTCATGGGCGGAGGTGGCAAGCTGCCAGATACGCCACCCGAAGGTGCGGGAGGGGCAGAAGGTACATACGCGCTGGACGCCGAAGAGCTAGGGCGCTGTGCCTGCGGAGGACCTCCCAATGGAGCCATTACCCGAGCTGGCGGAGGCCCGGCCTTGGGAGGGGGAGGGGGCGTTCCTGTGCCTCGCTGGATACCATACGGGTTCTGCGGCGGCGGCGGCGGAGTGGCCTGATTCATCTGGCTGCCAAAGGCCGATACGATGGGAGCTGCACTCGGCGTATTCTTCCGAGGCGGAGGCCTGGTCACGACGGGCACGTCATTCCAGTTGCCCACATCTGCGTTCCGGGGCGGAGGCGGCCTGGAAGAAGGGGTTGAAGTCCGTGGTGGACCGAAAGACGTCGGTGGAGGAGCAGGAACGCCGTAGCTCGAGGCTGCCGGAGTGGTATAACTCGGGGCTGGAGGAGCATAAGGATTAGCACCGGGCGGTACATACCCACTGGGCGCATATGGACTGGGCGCAGGGGGCACAGACGCCGTCACCGCGGCAGGAGGAGCGTAGGGGCTGGCCGCAGGGATCTGTGTGGCTGGAAGGGCGTAGGGAAGGCCTCCAGTCGCAGGGGTCGATTGTTGAGGCTGATAGCTCGCCACTGCAGGTACGTGTGCCCGAGAAGGCAGGCGCGCGGCGCCTTGAGCCTGCTGGCGAGGCGCGGGCTGCGCTGATGTCTTCTCCGTGGCCAGCTGCAGCCGCGTCCGAGCCATATCGGCAGCAGGGTATTTCGAAGGCAGGAGGTCCAGGTACTTTTGAGCCACTTCCAGCTGGCCATGGGCGGCCACTATGTCAGCATACTCGACGTACTTGTCGTAGAGCAGTCCCAGCGTCCAGCCAGAGGGGAGATCCTTCTCCTTGTCCTCGAACTTGGCGACGTGGCGGAACACGGTGACCTTCTCGATGAACTGCTGGAGCGTTCTGGCGTGAACCGAGAAGGTCGAGTCGCTACCCTCTGCCAACCCGGCCTTCTCGGCCTCTGCCAGCTCGGCCACCCAGATGTCCACTGCCTTCTCCAGCTTGGAGCCGACCAAGTAACAGAATGACGCGTCTTTCCGCTCGCCCGACTCGTAGATGCGGTCTCCCAATGCCTCGCACAAGTCGGGGAACTCGTTGGGATCCGCAAAGGTGCAGAGCGTCACCATCGTCTCTTTCCAGTCCGCCAGATCCGCGTTGTACACCACATCCCAGAGATTCTTCACGATGACGGATCCCAGAAGGCGGAGATAACTAGGCATGCCCTCCTTCTGCGACAGATAAGCCGACTGGACCCTGTCAACCAGGTTCTTGCCTCCACAGTTGGCGATTATGAAAGCATCCGCCATACGACCCTCGTCCAGACAAATCTCGGTGGCCTTCTCGAAGTTGCCCAGCATCAACGCCTTGGTGATCTGCTTCTCCACGGGTGAATCGCTCTCGCCGAACAGATGGAATGGGTTATCGGTCTTGGCGCCCTTCGTAGCGGACAAGTTGGCTAGAAAATCCTCGCCATCCGAGTCTGGGCCGTCGGCAAAGAAGGTCGAAATGCGCTTCTTATGCGTCTTATAATTAGAAGCAGCCTCTTCCGGCTCCCCGTCTTCTTTCTTACTCTCGGCAACTTCCTTTTCATTAAATCCGAGATACTCGATAATCTCTTTGCGTGGGTTGGCAGATAGAAGCGTCTCCATAACAAGCCAGTCGGCCTTTTCTTCCTCGTCACGGGCCGAATCCTTATGCGACTGGCATATGGCCGCCAGATCCCCAGATTTTAGGGATTCCTCGAACTTTTCCGTCGCCGATGTAATACCGGAATCCACAGAAAACTGAGTGATCTCTATCTTCGACGAGCTCTTCTGTCCGGGCTGGGTCTGGTTGGGCTTGAAAATAACCAACTTTCCGCCGAAGCCGAACGAGGCGCCCACGGGCGACCCGAGCCACTTCGGTGCCTTGGCAAGCGAGAAGGCGGCGCTCTGCGGTTGGGTTTGCGCCTGGGCAAAGAAGTCCTCGCCATCGAGGCTTGTCTGGGCGGTGCTCTGTACGGCTGTGGGGTTCGTGTTCTGGAGCGTCTGGATGGTGATCTTGCCGTCGAACGAAGCAGTCGCCGAGAGATTAGGATTGTTGGGATGAAAGCGTGTCGAAAACGTCCAATTCGTCACCTCGGGGAACTCTCCGTAGCGCTCTCCCGTCTGCGGGTTCCAGACCAGTGTCCTGTTGTCCTTGCCGCACGAGATGAGGATATCACCATCCTGCTGGCACCAGGAAACCGACAACACGCCCTGCTCGTGGCCTTGCAAAGTTCTCTCAGGTGCATTGGAGTTGCGCAAATCCCATAGAAGGATGAGAGGTGCGCTATCGTCGGGAGTGGCGGTCAAGAGCTTCGTTGAGTTGTTCGGATCCCAGGCGATAGAGCTGACCGCCTTTCGGCTGTTGTTGAGCGTTAACGAAGCCTTCTTCGTCTTCAAATCCCAGACGGTCACAAAACCGCCGCTGCCGCCTGTGGCCAAGATGTGTGAGACTTTTGTGTTCCAAGCCACGCATTCCAGGTCATCTGATCGTGCGGCGGCCGTGCCGAGTCGGAAAGCATTTGACGGGTCATTGACATCATAGATGAAGAGCTCGCCCTTGGCGCCTGCAGTCGCCAGGATCTGAGGTCGTAGAGGGTTGAATTGCAAGGCCTTGATGGCGCCGGTGTGTTTCGTGGTTCGCGAGATGAGGGCGTCAGAGTTGCCTGATATGAGTTTCTCGGCATCCCAGAGATCGAGCGATCCGTTCTCGAGAGCACCGGCGATGATGCCTTTCGGGTAGTCTTCCGAGGGCTGGCCCCATGCGATGTCATAAAACCTGTTTATCGGTCTCGTAAGCAACCGGACAAGGCACGCCAATCTGTAATTGGAGATTACCTAGAATCGGCAGTAAAACTTGCAATGGGCTGGAGCTCAAGGCCTTGTTCCTCGTTGTCAAGGTCCAGATCCCAGAGCTCCAACTTGGTCTCGTCAGAAAAGTCGTCAGAGACAGCACCTGCCCTTGTTCCCGTAACAATAATAGGCTTAGATGAGCTGGGCGACCAGGCGAAGGCCGCCGTTCGTGCAATCTCGCGCAGTCTGACCATGTTGATACAAGGTCTAGAGTGTTAAAGGGGGGAAAGGGCACGCAAGCGAGACGGGACGGATGGGGTTTCTAGAGAGGACAACCCGGGATGCCACCTGGCATTGAGCACTTTAACTAGGCCAGCTAGGGATGGCTGTTGGCCTGTGTAAAACTAAGGCTGCTGAAGAGTATGGAAGGGACTATGCAGAGACAAAGTGTCGTTAAAACGTTCCTCAAGTTGATGCCAGATAACGCAGTACAGTACATTGGGTACACCGTAGATACAGCACCAGGTGGATGAGTGCCCTGTAATATTGTTGAGCTTGCAGCTTTCTTGACGACCGGGCCAACCCAAATCTGGACCTTCCAGCCATTGCTCAGTGGGGATCTGGGAATTTGGGGGAAATTGACGTTAGGTAAGCTGTGAGCGTCATGATGGGTCAGGAAGGTACACCTGACAGCATCACAGTGCCAACAGTATGTATCTCCCAGGATTCACTGGTAGGCACGAGCCACATGCAACGAACCGACAACCACCTGCAGTACAGCATGCTGCATACATATAGATACTATCACAAAAAACACCCCCACCACGTGATATCTAGGACTGAAGCTGTGTTGAACTCGGTGTCAAGTTGCTATAACTTGTTCATATATCAACTTTTCCGGCACTCACCAACCATTCAAGAACTTGAGCAGGGTTAAAAAACCATGACAGACTCAGCCCGCTGGAAAGCTACCGTGCATGTCGGTGGACTGGCCTCGGCAGTGACGATCGCAAATCTACATGATGCATTCATCCCGTTCGGAGAGATAGCCGATATCTCCCTCCCGAAAAACGATGCCCCGAATGCCACGGAGCCTCATCGGGGGTTCGCATACATCGAGTATGAGGACGCCGACGACGCCAAGGAGGCCATCGACAACATGGACAAGTCCGAGTTCTTCGGCCGCATATTGAGAGCCTCGGCTGCCAAAGCCCCAAAGAGCGCAGAAGAGGGACTGGGAAGCAGGACAGCCGTCTGGGAACAGGTAATGAACATCTCTCTACTCGTGAAACTTTTGACTGTTTCGAACACTTGCTCACGTACACTAGGAGGGATGGCTTGCTCGAAACGCTGTGAGCGAAGAAGATCGTCTGGCTGCTTCAGGAACGGACAAGGCAGGGCAAGACGACAGGCCGGACGATCCTATGCAGGGCTTGGAAGGTCTCGATGTAGCAGGCCCCAAACTTGCATGATAGGGGACATTCTACCAGGGATGGCTATGGAGAGGAGTGTTTTAACTTTTTGTAAAAGCATAGCGTCGGCGTTTATGAACGGTTATTAAGCTGGGTGTCGAGACACAATTGGGGTGTACAAAAAGTACAGTAAAGGCTTCTCTCATCACAGTCTCTAGGCTTTGTTTGATATCATATTTCAACTTCCCCCACTGAACTGCCGAGTTTCCCTATATGTACATTGTTTTGTGTTGTGTTTGACAAAGGGGATAGTTCCGTGTCGCTACGGCTTCGTCCTGCCCTCCCTTCAGTAAAGCTCCTCCTCACACCACACCACGCCACAAGATCTTTCAGTCTAGTGTTGAGCGCTGGGCTCTTCCTTGCGGTTTTGACGGCTGAGGCGGAGGTTCTTGTCGACGACGAACTTGCGGATGCTAGAGTAGGCAGCGGCGAAGACAGCGAACCCAACGACAACGCCTTTCAATATAGGATCTATGATCAGCTCTCGGCGCAGATACATCTGAAAGTGGCTGGTGAAGCGTGTAGACTCACCGAGAGGGATCAACTCAGCAGGAATCTTTCGCAACTTCCGCAGACGCTGCGAGACGGTGTGCGCTATATAGTGCCGGCATCAGTACGTGTTGTGGAGTAGCTGCCGATATAAAACTCCGACGTCGAACAGGCCGGTGTATCTCGAGTATTGGCGACGTCCAATGACTAATTTGAATGCTCAAACGTACCGACTTGGTCCTCCTTCTGCATTGATTGTTAGCTCACGTCATAGACGGATCGGGGACGTGCACGGCACATAGTCACAAGGGCGACACTTACGGGGACGGGACGAAGCATGCGCTTCGTGGGCACCATTCTGAGAGCTCGGGTGGCATACATTTTGACGGATTGAGCGGGGATTGTTCTGTGAGGACGAGGATCGCTGAAGGTGGCGGCGGCGGAATGAAGCTTGGGACTCGGGTTGTTCAAAATCGGTTATTATGCTTTGGCAATTGGAGGGTTGAGAAGACAACCTTCAGCGACCGGACCAGCCTAACCTAGCTCTGCTTTGGCCAACCACTTTAGCTGCGGTAGGCCAGCTTACAGCACAGATTTAGCTGTTTACCCCATTCTAGGAATGTGATATCTACGTTTTAGTGGTCCGTCGTTGTGGGAATTGACCACTTCAGCCTCTCAGAGAGCTGTGCTGGGCGAATAATGGAGCTATAGTGGGGTGGCCTTTCATCCTAGCTAACCCGAAGTTGTCAGGCCACCAGACCCAAAACCGCTCTGCCATGATTCGACAATTACCCTAGAGCTCTTTCATGTCTTCTCGCTCCCTCGATATCATCATCGACCGATACACACCTGCCATTGAGCATCCCGCTTGCCCTTGATCAATACCCCCTGATTCTAAACATCGCCCAACATGTCTGACGAAGAGCGCGAGACCAAGCCCTTCAAGTTCGTCACTGGTACGTTTTGTGCTGTGCAATTTGCCTCACTTCTGAATAGCTTACCGAGGTGAAATAAACGCTGACTGTTCTGCTTCTAGCCGGTAAGGAAACTGCTTCCTTTCCCAATTGACCGACCCTCGAAACGACGAATTATAGACGAAAATCTTCATCCGTAACCCGTATTATGGTTCCCTGGTGAACAGCTCTGATAAACAAGCTTGGCAGGTGTCGATGCTCGGTTCCCCAATCAGAACCAGACCAAGCACTGCTGGCAAAACTACGTCGACTACCACAAGTGCATCAACGCCAAGGGTGAGGACTTCGCGCCCTGCCGCCAGTTCTACCTCGCCTACCGATCCCTATGCCCGAGCGGATGGTACCAGCGCTGGGACGACCAGAGAGGTTCGTGGACGACCCAGCTCCATTTCAGCCGATAGGCTCCTGATCCTCTTATGTCGCTGACATACCTTACAGAAGCCGGAAACTTCCCCGTCAAGCTCGATGTTTAAACTAGTTACAAAACGCGAGCCACGACTAGAGCCAGGAGTTAAAGTGATTGGGCATGCTGTGTAGCAATAGGGCTTATAAACAGATCGAAACTACATGTCTAGCCGACTATGCGCTCCTTTGATATGACACATTTTTCTAGTGTTCTTGTTCAAATCCAGTTTCTCTCTTTAAATAACAAAGCGTCCTGCAGAAGAGCATGCTGTGTCACATGTCAACTCTGCAAGAATGGTCGCAAAATCATTCAATGTATCAGCAAAGCGCTCGGATATCCAATGAATATGATATCCACAGCTTGCAGTCGCGTATGTAATCCCATTTCAAAACATATATCTCCAAGAACCTCCAATAGGGGTAAATATTGTACACTCAACTGTGAGCATGAGCTTGGGAGTGGAGTTGAGACAGTTTACCACCATGAAGGAATTGAAAGTACTCCGATTTCAGGTCTTCTTGACATTGATTTGCCTTGTCGGCGTCAAATCATAGCATCATGATTTGTCCGAGTGAAGCAGAGCAGAGAGGTTATTGTGTATGAGCTTGGGAAAAACGTCCCAACGACTTCATAGGTAATTCATAAGTAGAGCAGCTAAGTTCGTCAATATGGAGTCGAACAAGTAATTGCAGCTACATTGCCCGGCAAGGAGACACCTTATTCAATCTAGCATATACAAATAATGATGAGAAGCATTCAGTCGCTGTTGCAGAGGATGTTCGTGACGCTTGAAAGCCATAATAAAGGAAGCATTATCGAGTACTTGCTATTTAACCTACCAGGTGTCACCAATTGGTCCAGCCGAACTCAGCCATCCCATCGGTCCGCCCATGCTCATCAGTGAAAGGGTCCACCTGAAATTTATCCAAGCAACCGGCCCAACGTCCAATTGAACGAACTTTCGGCAGCCAGAAAGATAATAAAGATACCGAAACACCCTTCTTTCGACGTTCCGAGGCGAGCATAGAGGCTCGCACCAACCGTCAAGATGGTGAACCCAGGAAAGCGCATGAACTTATTAAAAGCCGTACGTTTCCTATTATACACATCAGCGCAACTGGATCAACAGAAAGCTAACAACTTGTGATGTTGTAGAAGGTACATACATACATATATGCGAACACGCGCCAACGACAGTCGAATAGCCTACCTCCCTCCGCACCCATCTATTAAAAGACAGATGAATCAGAGAACAAACAGAATGAAGAAAAGAAAACTGACGGTTCGACTTTCTTAGCTCCTGTCCATCAGACATGGCCCTGGCGCAGCGATACTACCACCGGAGATATCGAGGATACATCTAGACTTTGCCATGAAATGGAACGACGGGCATCTGGGTCCTAGGTGCGCGCGAACCTCATGTTTCTTTTGGTGGCCTTCGATAGACCCTCAAGCCTCGCTGTTTCTATTCAGTTCAGCAAATCTAACATAGTCACAATCACGCGCTTCTAGGAAATTCTGGAGAGAGTGTTTACCCCGTCTCAAATTCTGGAACCCGGCGATACCGATGATAGTGAACCGATCGAAGAACCAGGCCGGCCCGGCGACAATGTCCATCTACTTCAAAAACCCCTCCTCTACCTCCCCCTCCACTACAACAACAACATCGACAACAACAAAACCATCCGCATTCTCCCACATAGCCGCCCTGCAAAACACCCTCCCGTTAGCCCAACAGCCCCAGTCGAGCGTGGAGAACGAGTTCCCCGCGCCGGAGCCCGCGGCCGACGAGACGGTCGTGCGGATCGACATGAAGCACGTCAAGTCGACCGCCATCCTCGACGAGTTCCTCGCCAAGACGGGCGCCAACCCCGTCAAGCCGTCCAAGGAGGACGAGGCCGAGATGCTCCAGGTCGAGGACCGCCTCGACCGCGCCGCCCTCGACCGCGCCATCGTCCGTCAGTGGCTCGACAAGAAGCGCGAGGATGAGCGCGTCCGGAACCTGGCCAAGGCCGAGGCCGACGCTATCAAGGCTGCTAACGCGTAAAAAAAGGGGGGGGGGAATGCTTCTTTGAAATCCCTTATTTGGTTGGGGGAGTTCTGTGTAATATCCTCGTCTTTTTCTCGACTTGTCAGCCACGTGTACACCACGAAACGTTTATACCCACTTTACCTACCTACCTGATGAGCGCTCGGTCGTAGCAAGAGAACTATCCCCCCGGATCTGATCTGATCTGATCTAGCCCCGCCCAGGGAGCAGCAAAGAGAAAGAAAAGGAGAAAAGAGAGGAGATGCTAAGCTAAAAAATAAACGGTCTCTCCAGGGTTGTATGGGTGGGAGAGAGATATGTGTCGGGAACCCCGGAAAAAGCAACAGAAAGCCTGAAGAGAAAACGAGCTTGTATAAAAACCCCTATCTATACTCTCTTACCTAACCTACCTGTACAAAATACATTGTATGGTCAGTCAGTCAACCATTCCAACCAGCAACAGGAGACGGAGTCCCAGGGAACAGAGAACGCAGAGAGAAAAGCTTGGGCTGGCTTGGGTTGGGTGGATGTGGACATAAGAGAGAAGAGAAGAGAAAACAGGAAAGGGAGTCAATGTATCATATATATCTATAAAGAAAAACTTCTGCACGTCCACGCCCATGTCAATGGCCAGGCTCTGTACAATTTTTCTATATTTTATATAGACATGGTAAAGCGAACCACACGTTAAACTTATATTTTGTGTATTAACCCTTATTCTCCCTTTCGCCGTCTACACATCTCGCAATGTATCTTATCATATTATTCATTACATGTGATGTAAAGCACAACACAAGGGTTCATAAGGGTGGAGAATATTTCATGATTGATATTCCATAACTCATACTTACCTATCATCCCTCCCCTACCGACTTTTCCGTTTCATTTTTGTCATGCCACTTCGGTACCAGTGCAGGGCTATTATTACAGAGCGAAGCTTACAACAAGGAAGTACCTCGGGCAGGTAATGCAAAGTAAACAATTCATTTCATCATCCATCCATCCGTCCACTCATTGGACCAGAGATCACGAACAAAGGAAAACCAAGCACAGTTCGACCCAACGCCTACAACCCCAGACAGTCGAATGGATTTAATGAAATCAAATCTCCGTCTCGACATCAGGCTGTCGCCCGCTCAGCGACCCCATCTTCGTAATTCTCCGCACGGCAAACTTGGCCTCGTCCTTGGCGAACTGCACGTTACGCAGCGCCCGCCACTGCATGAGGCCGCGGTGCTGCCGGTGCAGGTCCCGGCTGCGCGACTGGTAGTTCTTGTACATGGAGACCGGGTTCTTGCTGCTCTTGGAGCGCCCGGAGGCCCCCGAGTCTATGCTCGCGGACCGGTCGGGCTGCTTGATGTCATCGTCGTGGGCAGCGCCGGCCGTGTCCGCGTCTTTCACACCCAGGTCCGACGTCGGGTGGTTGATGTCGCCTGGAACTGGTGCACTTTGACTGTCGTGGTCCGTGTCGCTGTCAGACTCCTCGTACTCTTCAGAGCGTCCATCACCCGCCTCTCCCGTCATAAGGGCCGCTGGGTCTTGTCCGAAGGCTCCAGACCAATCGGTGCCGTCCTTGGCAAGCCACTTCTTCTTTTCCTCAGGCGACGCCGTGGCTAGCACATCGCGGCCGTGAGTGAGCGACTCGTCATGAAGCTTTTGGATTGTAGGGGGTACCTCCTTGGTCACCTCCTCGCCTCGGACGCCTTCAGCGAAGCAAGCTTCCCACGTCTCGATGGTCTCGCGCGAGTCATTGTCGCTGACAAAGCGGAGGTGGTCGCGATCTGTGCCTGCCTTGAATCTGCCTCGGAAGCGCAGTCGGCCTACCTCTTCGATCTTGATATCTGGGACCGAGTTGAAGTTCTGCTCCGTGATCCAGTTCTGTGACAGGCGCATCTCCTTGTCGCACTTCCAAATGGGGATGTCGAAGTCTTGTTCTTCGTTGTCGACAACTCCTTGCAGCCATAAAGCAGCAAAGTGCTCAGAATGACGCTTGCCGGGCAGGTGGAACTCGATGAAGACAGGCGAGCGGTAGCGATATCTGACCGGTAGTCGAGGTCTGGGATGGTTGGTGACACCGCTGATATCCCAACGAACGGTGTCGCCCTCGGCCACACACTGGTCACGTTTAACTGTAGCCGAACTGCCGCCGGTTCTCAACTTCAGCTTGATTTTACCCTTCTCGTTGCCGAGGAAGGTCGAAGTGATATTGTCCGACAAGAACTCGAACGTGCCAACGTTCCAGCCAAGCTGTGGAGGAGGCAGCTTCAGCTCGACGGATCTGAAAAGGAGTGAGATCCGAATGCGTCCATAACCGATGCCGCCATCCAGAGGGTACCATCGAGTTGCCTAAGGGGTAGGAGGTCAGCATTTCGTCTTCGCGTCGTCTTGACTCAGGGAAGACTTACCTGGCTGCTAGTTTGAAGGATATCAGTGAGTTTGAGAGGGACGACTCCTATGATCGGATCATGCTGTCGATTTCGCGAATCGCGGACCGTGACCGTGACAATAGCAGAGCGCCAGTCACGCACGAAACGCTCCGTACCGGCGTTGAAAATTGGCTTGGACGACACAACCTTTGTTCGAGTCTTGTATACGAGTTCATCATTAAGGCAGATGGTGCAATAAGCACTGGGCAGGCTCTTAGCCGACTCTTCCTTGATCTCGCCTGCCTCTCTGGCGGGCTCGTATTCTTTCCCTCCTTTACGCTTTCCACCTTGGGATCCTTTGACGTTGGCCAGTTCCAAGCTGACGATTTGGTGAACCACGACGCTGAGGATGCCAGACGGCCAGAGAGGGTCGGGCGGGGTATGGGTGACAGCATCTTCTTCGGCATTGTCGATCGCTCCCTTATTGTCCTGCAGCTCCTCCTTGTCCCGAAGCTCCTTGGGCAGACTAAGGTCCTTGCCATCGGTGCGCAGCGCGGCACGGAACTGCGTCTTTCCAAAGTAGCCAACTTCCCAGTGTAGCTCCCCAGGCATGTCGCTTCCGGCCTTGACACCGCGAAGTTTCGAGACCTGTTGGTGCATCTTTCCCGGGTGCTGGATGAGTTTCTGCATCGAGAGCTCGACCTTGCCCACAACATCGTCGGCGCTGGAGCGGTCACTGTCCCAGAGCTCCATGGACAGCTGCTCATCGGCCTTGATGAGGTCGGAAGTCACCAAAAGGGCACAGGTCTCCTCAAAGACGGGGTTCAAGTCATCCTGGATGACACGTGTGCAATACATAGGCTTGCCGAACTTGGAGAAGCTGACAGTGATGTAAGGATCTGAGCCCCCGCCCTCGGATCCTCGTCGGTCCTGCTTGGATAGACCCATGGCCTTGTGAATCCGAATAAACAGAATACCCATGGCGTTTGTCTCCTTCTGGATGTCATCGCCCTGGAGCATCTTCCCGAGGTCGAGGGTCATGGACTTGGGCGCGACATACATGCCAGCAGCTGTCTTGATCGCCCAGTTCACAAAGTTCGATATCAGGGGAAGGTTTAGGATGTTCACACCTCGCTCAATCATGGGCGTACAACTGGCCTCAACCTTTGGAACCCCCATCAGGGTGAAAGTAAGAGACTTCAAAAACGGGGGTTCTGGCGACATCTGGAGCCTGAGCCTCACAGTACCGACAAGACCATTCAGTTCGACCCCTAACATTCTGGTAAGAAACAGGTTGACGTAGACGCCGGCGCTTGCTTAGGGGAGGACTTACATATGGGTAAGGGAACTCCGAAGAGCCCCTTGATACCGAGGTAGAAGACCAACTGCATGCCCATGTTGGCGGCCTTAGCGGAGACGGACTGCGACGATGCCTTGGCATGATAGGCGAAGGATGCTTCCAGGTTGTAATAATCACCCCCCTCTTCGTCGGCGGCGAGCTCTTGTGGATCCTTGACCTTCTCGTTCTCTTTGTGCATCTCATCCTTGATCTCCTTCATGTGTTCGTCGGGTAGAGCGCGCAGACTGAGGATACGGATGGGATTATTGCCCTGCGTGATATCGGCGACTTTAACGTTCTCGATGATGCCAGGGACCGAAGCTTGCATAATGTCCTGTCCTGGTCAGTATTTTATCTGAAGCCAATCAAAAAGATCTTGCGAGTACGCACCTCAAGCATATCGGCTACCGAGGCAAACATCTCCGGGTTCACCAAGCCCCAGATGACGCTGAGAAGCGAGTTCATCCACTCTACCGACTCGGGAATCAGATTGACAACGGCCGTCTCGCCTCGCTTCTGCTCGCTGGACCACTCTACATCGCGACCCTGTCGGATGAGATCCTTCATCCAGAGGAAGACGCCAGAGGAGACACACATGGCCAAGGGGACAAGACCGAGGAGCCTGCCTCCGAAGCCCTTGCCGATGATGACGATGGCGAAGAAGACGCCAAGACATAATATAGTGCCGCGTTGCTCGATGATGGCAAACATGGGCTCATAGCTGACCGACGGGGTCGGATGGAACAGGACATTGGTCTTCTCGCCGTGGATAGGCACATCCGACGTGGAACCCGTAGCAACCGGATCTGGGGGAGCCGTTATATCTTGGTTCTTCCGATATTCTTCCCCGGACTGGGTGGGCTCAGTCTTGACAGTGGTCTCCCTTCCTAGATTCGCGTTCGGTACTGATAACTAAAGGGAGCTTACCGTTAGCAGAAGCACTGGGAAACACTGGCAATCGTAGAGGAACGAACGTACGTGGGGGTTGTGGACGGCATCCTTGGGGTTGAGCTTCTCGTCGTCGATCTGGACCTCCTTGCCAGTGACAGGATCGGTAACGACTCGGCCGTGGCCGGGAAGGTGGCCCTTTTCGGGTCGGTGTTCCTCAATCTCTCCATTCTGCCTATTCGCCTGGAGCTCTGCATCTATTCTCGCGTCACGGTTTCTCTTGTCTCTGTCGAGCGAGGCTGCGAACTCTTTTATGTTGGGGATGCGGTTTCTGCCGGAGTAATGTCCCTTGACGGGGTAGTGGTGCTCTTGCTCTGCGGACATGGTCGCAAGTATTAAATCATGCCCGTATATGTCCCCAGTTCAAATAGCTACTTAAGTAGCAAATCCAAGTCTCGACACTGGTATGCTGTGTATCTGGCTGAATTGTGACGCTTCCCTAGAGGTGTTGACAGACGAAACACGCCTGAATCCAGCTCTGGATGGATTGGTTACGATATGGGCAAAAGACTGGCAGCAGTCGACGAAGGGCTGGGTGTTGTTTATTTGAAGATGCAGTGAGCTTGTTACAGGGGGGATGTATCATGTATGATGTAGGCCAGCGTAAAAAGATACATCTATCCTGTTGTGGCACGCCTTGGACCTTCTCGGGTGGCTTTTCCTTGCTCAGACAGAAACAGGGCTAACCTAGGCAATGCTCGAAGCTGGGACCGTCTTGCATCATCACACTTTGTGCCGTGCCGGGTTCAGGCTTCGAGCAGTCTTTTAATAAAACGAAAGTGGTGTGAGTAGCACGGATAATGTTGATGACGTCAGTGGGGTCTTACCTAGCGGGCTTCAGTTGAGAGCAGGTTCAACACCAGGAAGAATTGGGGGTCCTGGAATTGTGCTTCTAAGAAAGCTCGCCAAGGCCTGGGCGTTCGAAATCATTGTCAATCGAAATCACATGGAATGAGAAGGTGGGACTGCAGAACATACTGTGAATCCAGGTTTATAATGCAAGTTCGAAAATTCTTCATAATATCATACATGCTCCGCTTCAACATTCCATACATGGGATCTTGGTTCGCGTCCGGGGAGATCCAACTGCCCCGCTTCCTAGTCACTCTCAACTTCTACAACTTGTGATATTCCAAGTAGGTTAAATAGGTATGTTATATCAGATATTCCTAGCTTACAATCCTGTAAGTACCCGACACCGCATGTTTGCAGTGATTCACGGATTGACTGTTCGGTAATTGCGTCATGAAAACACGACAACGATGCAGTATATCACCCGAACCCCAAACCATTCAACTTATGCCTTCGGGTCGGCTTTCCAATATATTGTCTCGCTGCAAGTGGCGTAGATGAATTGCCTCCAATCATCTTCACCGAGGTATGTACAGCTGTAGGTAATGCCAAAAGTCCAGTCGCAGAGGAAGAAAGACGTGATCGGCCACCCACGTAACCGATGTCACCTTCCCTTGGCATCTCTCGCTTATCGGGTTTCTCTCTGTCTTACTCCCCACTGATCGAAGACTTGTTCCCCAGGTTGGAGATTTGCTTCCCTTTCTCCTCCAATATGTACTGTAGACTGTACATAGGAGGTTAGTCCATAGGTAGGCAACAACTTCAATTGCAACAGAGTGAATTGTACGTAGTCAACCATCGTGGAATTGTTCTGGAATTTCTTCCATTAAGCCCAATGCTATTTTGTGCCGGAGAAACTGATAATTGCAGTACAGCACTTCGTTTTCCTCATAATCTCGTTTCAAGCGTATCTGCGCTATGTTACTCTTTCTTGACATGACAAAGCAAAACACTGAAATGGCCGAAACAGCAAGCAAGACACCGATTGCTAAGAATAACAAGATCCGCCTCAAATGTCCAAAAACCAAAACCGCTCGCAATGCCGCTGAGCACCTTTTCATCGCCTCGCGGTCGATATGCGTGTATGAACACAGAACCTCTAAAAATGCAATGAACTTGAACGCTAAATAACACTGAGAAGAATGAACACTTGGGTAGCCACTTTTAGCCAGCATCTGCTGTACACATGGTGAAAATGCAACACCTCTGCTATTGTGGCATATTTGAATCTTCTCTGCCCGCTGCCATATCTGGCGGGATGGGCGTGTCGCGCCGTTCCTTCGCTTCATAAGCGGTCCTTTCGACCGACGAGAGACGGGCTCTCTTGGCCGACGACCACTCCGTGGCCGCGCCGCTGCTACTAGCAAGCGGTACGGTTGGTGTCCTCATGTCGAGGATCACACTGCTGGGGGTAGTCGCCCTGCTGGAATACAGGCTGCTCGTTTCGGACATCTCGAGGTCCATCCGGTCCCCTTCTGTCGTGGTCGTCAGATCCGATTCCGACTCCGACTCGGGCCGCTCCCAGCTGCTGATCTTGATGGCCGTGATGGGCTCTGGTGTCGCCGACTTTGCTAACCGCCCTAGAACATGGCCCGCCGTACGAGGGACGGCCTTTGGTGTCGACAGATCCTCGGTAGGGGTATCTGCTTCATCCTCCTTCCCAATGGTCCATACCCACTTTCTCTTCTTCTCTTTTCGCCTTTGCTTGCGGACGCCGCCTTGCCTTGGAGACAAGATTGGTGTCTCGGTGGCCAGGTTCGTCATCCGCCTTCTCATTTCCTCGAAAGGCCCTGGCGTTTGGCCGCCGTCTCTGGTCTCCTGTCCAGAGTAGGCCATGGCAAGATCCAATACCATGTCCGAATCCTCGGGCAGTGGGGACGGTGTGTACGGCGAGGCTTCCTCGGCGAGCAAGTCGATGTGTGATCTTGTATATCTTTCCGTGGTTATGGTCTGTGTCAGGGGTGACTCGTACCCGACTCGTCTTGCGGCCCTTTCTTGGAGACGGAGGGACTGCCGCCTTGGCGAAACTGGAGACTTGGCACTCGACGGCAAAGGAGAGTTGCGCAAGATGCTATGGAGAGACCTGTTGCGGGTGTATGGCGCTTTGACACTGGGTCCAAAGCCGGCGTAATTGACCCGACGGCGGGTCTGACCGTCTGGCGAGGAAGGCACCATTGGGCACCTCGCTTCCACAGGAGAGAAGGAAAACGCGGCCAGCGCAGGATCGACAGCTCCGGCCGACAATGGCGGAGTGGCTGTTATGACACTCGGGTATACAATATCCATATGGGCCGCCGGAGAGGTGGGGTTGGCTGACAACGGCGTGTCTGGGAGCACAGCGGCATACGGTGTTTGGACTCTGGTCTGGTGGCTTCGAAGAGCGGCCTGGTCGGTCTGCAACTTTAGAGACTGTGGCAGCCTGATGGCTGTCACCGGAGTGCTCTGAGTTGGGGTCGATCGCTCAATAGCTGTGACATAGACGTTTGAGAGTGTGTTGAACGCTGTCGGGGATTTGGGGTCGGCATTGGCAATCATAGCCCGGGTCCGGTGGCCTATCCCATGGCTGGGCTTCGTCTGTAGAGACAACCTAGGTCTCCCGGGTTTCTCTGGTCCAGGCATGATTTCTCTCTGTTACAGGAACTTTCCTTTTACTCCAGTGCCGCCAGGTAAGGTAAAAGGATGTTGAAAAGATGGACAAAAGACTGTCTGTCTTGTGATGGGTGGCACACAGGACGGTAAGAGCGGATGACACTACGCAAACCTGTGAAACCAATACTCGGCCAACCAAACAAGGGCCCAGTCTGGGTTTCTCAAGTGAGATGGAGAGCTGAGGAGAGCAGGTAAGCAGCCGCTGATGGAGGAGGGGTATCGGGCTATATAATTGATCATGCGAGTGATCCTCCTTCTCTGTAGAGCTGAGCAGGGAGGAACAACGCTAGTGCGGTCTAGATGCGGTGTGGCAGCGAAAGTCGAGAAAAGTCAGTGAAGTATGAGAACAATAAAGACCATGTCTCAGCAAGGGAATGGGAAGAGCGAAGGCCTGGGTTTTCTCTGATTTCCAGCACTTGCAAACAGGACAGTGAGCAGGGATCCAAGACCTCACGGTTGGCTTCAACGAAGCCGAGGGAGTGGGCTTCATATTGGTTGGCTATTAAAAGGTGGAAAAGGTGACGGAGGTATGGAAAGGGATAGGACGCGAGTGTCAAGCGCCGAGTGATCCTGGTCGATATGCGGCATCCTGGCAAGCTGCAGCCAATGACAGATGGGGCGATGTCGCCTAGAGATGCTCACCGCGTGTGTAAAGTGGGCGCCTATTCGAACTGGCGCTCCTACGGCGTCTATTCCTCTCGAGTCTCGGACACGAGGGATGACTAACCATCCTCTTCCCCCATCCTTCTCCCCCGCACTCACGAGATCGATCGGGGGAGAGTGCCTATTCTGTATGCTTCTTGCGTTGTAGCCACACGTGTGGACATATTAAGCTAGGTCGTGTTTGTCAACAATCCTTTACAGGATGTTATCAAGACCACTTTTTCAAACTTGGAACACGAAATTAAAAGTAGCAGCTGAAGGGAGATGCGTTAGCGATAGACGCCTCGCGGCTAGTGTCTTTCTCCGAAATACATATATCCTGCAGACGCCATGCTGCGTGCTCATACGGATTATACCATGGGGAGCTAGCGCAGCATGCTGTAGGTAGCATGCTAACTCAAACCATTCGCTCCGTGGCCGGACTTTTTCCAGCTGGCCTATCTATCTGGTAGAGCTGGGCAAGTTGATACCCTGGTCGCCTCATGATGTGCTCTCCGGATTAGTAAGTAGGATGAAGCGATGGAATGTGAGCAATCTTAGAAGCGGAGACCACAATAAGAATAACATCGGTTCGAACTTTGGACGAGTGATCAACTTCGGTACCTATTCATTGTCACCGCCAAATGGTTGGAGATAGCAGCAAGGAGTCGGATGTCCGAGTCCCAGCTGTGTCATCATGTCATGAGCTGAGCCTGCCACCCTGGAAATGTTGGTGGGCCTTCCGCTAGCAGCCTCAAACAACGGCCAAACGGAGTTTCCAACCGAAGCGATATTAACAGAGCAGGGCAGCATCTCGCCTTGTTGGTAGCGTGCATCTCGTTATACCAATATGGAAAGCCTCTCGAAGCCTTGGAAACATATGATGAAGACCGGTCATAAAAGTACGGTGTGGATCACGAACGAACGGGATCCTCTTCCTTGGATTTGGCGTGAAACGAGATTAAGGGGATGGGTCTTTTGGCTTTGGGATTTGAGAAGACAAAAACAACTTTTCCAATTTAAGCTGTACACAGTATTGAGAAGCAGAGACAAGTCTGGCTCAAAGAAAGAAAGAGTTACTTGGGGAAAGGCAACGCACAGTGTATGACAGTGCAATATCTACTGTTGGTCTACAACAGTAGGTTAGGGTTAGGCTGCCATGTGCATATTACCGTGCACATGGTACTCACTGTACTGTAGACATGTGCTTTCCAGAATACAGCAACAATAATAAACAGTTCAGTCCCAACACCCGCAGAATTGTTCCAAGGGCAAAGGGATAGCAAACAGGATCAGAATTCCCACGACAACCCCTTCATCTAGAAGCAGTAGGGAACGTCCACGTGGAGCTTCCACCATGGATCACGATGCAAGGAGGAGCGACTAGAAGGCTAAGCTTGGCCCTCAAGATGCCCAACACTGGCAACACACCTAAATCCGGCAGGATACCCAAGAGAAATGACGATCGCATAATCCTGCACTTCGTACGTGACACGTTCCCTTGCGCGTTACTCGTCTCCGTGTACGACTTGAGGACAGATATTTATGGTGTTTTTGTTTCCCTTGCATAGGAGGAGAGATTAATTCATCTCATCCCTACCTACAGCCTCAGCGGCCGTAGTCGCTTCCGACGGCTCAGCTATTGTTCTTTGTATCCAAGATGATACGTTGCAAACTTGCAATGCTAACCAACAAGCAAAGGACTACGACTGCTTCTACGCCAGCGTTTTCGAGAACGAGAACCCGTCTCTGAAGTCGCTGCCGGTCGGCATAAAGCAGAAGAGCATCCTCGCGACATGCAACTACGTCGCGCGGGGCCGGGGCGTCCGGAAGCTGATGCTCGCCTCCGACGCCGTGCGCGTCTGCCCGGACCTGGTGCTGCTGAACGGCGAGGACCTGACGCGCTTCCGCGCCGCCTCCAAGCGGCTGTGGTCCCTCTTGCGCGCCCACTCGTGGAACGGCCGGGTCGAGCGCCTCGGTCTCGACGAGGTCTTCCTCGACGTCACAGACATCGTCGAGTATAACAGGGAGCTGCTAAACCCGCACGCCCTGACCGATTCCTTCTTCCAGCTCGATCGCGCAGACCCGGTGAAAGGGTTCGCGTTCGACGGGTCTCGCTTCTGCGGCTGCGTCGAGCCGTCATCGACCTTGGGCCGCCAAGCCGGCATGGACTTGGAAGAGCCACATTCCGTCGCGCTAATGCTTGCCTCGCACCTTGCGGGCTACCTGCGGCGCAAGCTCGACGAGGACTTGGGGTACACGTCAAGCAGCGGCATATCGACCAGCAAGCTTCTGGCAAAACTGGCTGCCAGCGTCCACAAGCCGAACAACCAGACGACCCTGCTGACCACAGTCGAGGGCGCGGTGCAGACATTCATGGACGCCCACACTTTGCGTCAGGTGCCCGGGATCGGGATGAGGACGGGGCAGGCGATAGAAGAGCACATACTCTCACACACCACCCGCGAAGGCACCCTCACCGTGGGTCAAGTCCTACGACATCCCGGCATGTCGCCAGACTTTCTCGATCGGATCCTCGACCGGCCTGGCGCGGAGCATGGCAGCGGCGAGAAGGTCTGGAACCTGCTCCACGGCGTCGACCCGTCCGAGGTGAAGGAGGCGTCGGACGTGCCGACGCAGATCTCCGTCGAGGACACGTACATGTCGCGACCGCTCCAGACGCCCGCCGACGTGACACGGGAGCTGCGCGCACTGGCGTCTTCGCTGATCAAGCGCTTGCGCGTAGACCTCACTGACGACGTCGGGTCTACTGGGCGATGGCTCGCATACCCCAAGACACTCCGCTTATCCACGCGGACGAAACCCAAGACGTCCATCTCCAATGGCGAATCTTCAGCTTCTTCATTCAACCGCTCATCCCGCAGCGCGCCCTTACCTAGCTTCATCTTCCACAACAACAACAACACATCATCAAACGACGAAGAGCAACAACAGCGACTGGCCGAGAGGCTAGTCAACGAGTCCCTCCTCCCTCTCTTCCGGCGCCTGCACCCCTCGCCGCGTCCAATGAAGAACCTGAACCTGAATATAGCACTCCTGAATATCTGCGTTACGAACATGGTCGTCGTGGCCGTAGACGCAGTCGCAGACGACAAAGCAAAGAGAAGAGGAAACGGAAATGGGAACAGGGCACGGGATATAAGCAGCATGTTCAAGACGCAGGAGAACAAGTTGAGGGAGTGGACTGTTTACGACACCACTCCCACTCCTTTTCCTATTCCTACTCCTACTCCTGCCCAGGCACTTCCTCCCCAATTTGAGTTTATTAGTAGCAATAAGCAGACACATCAGGAAGAAGAAGTAGTAGTGGCAATGGTAGATATACAAGAACAAGAAAAAGAAGGGGGAGAAGGGGGAAAAGAAGAAGAAGAAGAAGAGCCGGGTTCACACAGATGCAGTATCTGCAACCACGCCATCCCGACCTTTGCGCTAGCGGCTCATGAGCGTTTTCATGACATGGGGGAATGAATCACAGAATAGAACAATACGAGAGTATATAGATAAACCCCTACAAGAGCTCTATACGTGCATCTATCTAGTAACCGACATGTTCGGTGGAAAGTATGATATCCAAAATCTATTAATGCCCCTTTTCCTTTCTTTTTGCCATTCATTCAATCCAATAACCTTTTTCTTATACTTGAAGGTCATCAATGATATATGGTGCTATGACAGGGGCACCTATCTATGTACACTTGTAAACGTGAAAAATATAATCATACGCTTTCTTTCTTCCTTTCTTCCTTCCACTTTCCTCCATTCCCCATAATAGAGGGAGGTAAATATAGCCCATTGGGTGCCACCACTTCGATCCATGTGGTCATATGAATTGTGGGTATCATTGAGCGTGGGTATAAAGATGTGTGCCCCCCTTTTCCTTTATTCTGTAATCCTGGGATGATGTCCATCCGAAACGACCGCTCGTAGTATCCAAGCTTCGGCCTTGTATTCATGCCTTAGTGCGCCTGGTCATTATTATATACTGTACACCTTGAACGCCAGTAGGCATATCATATCAGGGCCGCTGCCTACACCGTGTTGCTCATTTCGTCGTTGTCCTTCATTAGCTGCTCCAGCCAGTCTCCCGCCATGTTCAGTAGTTGGCTTTTGCTGTAGTTGCCGGTCTGGAGCGTGGGAACGATGAACTGCAGGTCGTCGAAGCCTTCTTTGATGGCGCCGCGCCTCTTCTGTTCACTCCTGATATGGTTCTCTCTCTTCTGTGCGTCGGTCAAATTCTCCCGCGGCTGTTTCGGTGGATTGCCTGCCGATTTACGGCGTTTCCCAGGTGCATCTCGCGCGCCCGAACCGGCCTCGCCTGATCCTTTCAATTCTCCTTTAGATTTTCGCTTTCTCACCCTTGCCCTTGGAGGAGGAACATCGCCACCTTCTTCAAGCTCCATCCTCGCCTTACCTTTCCGCCCCTTGCTAGCTGGCATGGCCGGCTTCTCGGTCCTTCTGTCGTCGTTATCGGGAGGCTCACGAGCTGTATGTGTAAATTCTCCTCCCACCCCGATCGGACTCGAGGTTCGAGTGCCTGGAAGGATGGCCTGCGTCGTCGTAAGAACACGTTTCTCCTCCAACACTTGGCTCGATTCAAGCCTGGACGGGGGCTCATAATGCCGTCGCGTTTGAAAAAGATGATCCGATCCCCACGCCAACGGCTCTTCTGGGCGTTGGCTAGAAGTGCCTGGCGTCCCATAGAACATGTTGGTGAAGGTCATCTCGTCGGGTGATTCCAATTTTGGGGGTTCGATAAAATTTCCGCCCGGGTCACCGGAGGGGTTTAAGCCAGCATTTAAGTGACCAGCCAGAGGTTGAAACCCCAGTGCACCATGGTCCCCTGAAGGTTGCATATTAGATGGCTGGGAAATGCCGCCAGAACTCAAGGCATTTGTATATAGGGAGTAGTTGCCTGGGTGCCCTGAGTACAGCGAGGTCAACAGGGCAGCCGCGTCGTTATGGGCATTTTGGTCAATCGGGTAGTTGGAAGCCCTCGGGGTCTGAAAAGACTGCGAGAACTGTTGAGGGAATTGTTGAGGATATTGTTGAGGAAACTGGTGCGGAGTTGGTCCAGTCTCTTGTGGTGGTAATTGTGGTGGTAATTGCGGTGGGAGAGGCGGCGCAAAGAGAGACGCGTCTGGTATTATATCTTGTTGTCCGAAGGAGAAAACGTTGGACATGTCAGCAGAAGGCATCCCGGTAAAGGGCGACGATGTTAGATCTGAAGTAGTCTGGGAGCCGAATGTTGTGGCATGGCCGAGCAAGCTAGGCACAGACATGTCATGCCATTCGTCCGTAAAGTTCAAGCCTTCGTTCGAGGGACCGAATTCGGTGGATTCCAAGTTGTTGAAGAAGCTACCTAACAACGTACTATCGTTGGGATCCAAGATTGGGGCGCTTCGGGGTGTTGGCTGCTTTGCTCTGGCCCCATCGGGAAAGTTATCTGACAGAATGGTTAGAAGGGTATGCAGACCAGAATAAGGGCCGGGCGCCGGGCACTCACATCCAAAGGGCCCTCTGCCCTTGCGTGGCTGCGACGAAGCCATCACGGGACGCTGTACACACGCGACCGTCATGGGTGCTTCGTCTGCCTGTTATGATACGCAAGACAGAGGTGCACCCCTTAGGTGCAGTATTCTGGACAACGTTTTGTGACCTAGGCCCGTCATGCATGGACTATATGATATCTTCCCAAATGAGATTTCTCGGACGTTCGAGCACCTATCGCAGTTGAACGGGGGAAGGGTTTTGTGTTCGGGCCGGTCGGTTATCGCAGGCTTTGGCAGTGCTTGGGTTCTCGGGGGCTTGTCGGCCGACGTCGTTCCGTTTGCCCTCCCTTTCGCGGATATCAAAGCTAGAATACTGCTCTCCGACGGGGCTCCGGGACACTTGCTGCCTTCCAACCAGTTCAGGTGTAGATCTCAGGATTGCTTGTTTCGCTGTCGTGGTGGGTAGGGTTATCTCGGTGCCGGTGAATACTATTGAGCCATAATACGAAGTACATGGCAGACTGGTATTTATGGCAATAGTAACAAGTGGTCTGGTGTATGCTATGCAGAGCAAAAATGTGCCAGACGGTTTCCCCTTGGCCGTGGACAATCAAGTGCACGTTATCAAGGCCCAAATTGTGCCAACAAGGTATATGTTATAAGACATACACCAGTCGTCGAGGTCGAGGAGGGACCATTTGGAGCGCTGGTCGTTTTGGGCGTGCAGGGTCTGCAGGTGCCGGACAATCCCGTTCACTTGGGAAGTTACAGGAGTGGTTTTAGGTGCTCGAGAGTTGACATAGCAGCGAGAAAAGCATGTACTTGTGGTCAAAGTAGTCTAAAGGAAACTACAGAAATGTCGAAAAACTTGGTGTATGGTTTTCTGTAACCTAGTCTAGTCCAAGGTTCTGGGAGAGGAAGAGGTTGCCAGGGATCAACAGACACAGCACACTTTCGTGAAAGTAAACCCCGGATATGGGTGGAGATCCAGGTGTTAGAGGTTGCCGTACTAAGTATCATCATGTAGGTAGGTACGCCGGTTATCTCCCCAGCTATGTAGGATTTCATGTACCTGTAGGACAGGTAGGTACAAACGTCTTGCTAAACCCCACTTCTGCCCACTGAGGTCCTTCCCAATACAGACTCTTACAGAATCTTTCTACCCGCTGTTGCTCATGCCAGGCTCTGCTATCTCAGCTTCATATCCGACCTGTCGAATTTTTGTCGACGGGAGCGTTGTAGTCATGGCCATAGTGCTCGCAGCCCAAAGTCAATTTGTGTGTATGGCCCTCTCCTACCTAGGTTCACTAATATGTGCAGGGAGAGCGGTAGCATGTCTGAGGAAAGTCGTGAGGTTCCAGGGATTCGTTCGCGAGAGCCCATGCATAGCTGCAGGAAAGAACCCAAGTTTTCCCCATTGCTGACTGTAACCTGTCTTAGTGCATACCTACATATGTAGCTCGTAGATAGAGGGCATTTGTATCTGGGTTGCGTTATGTACTGCAAGATGCAGCCCCTCCATATAGCAAGCAGCAAAGAAGTGTGACAGACCGGCGTGTGCGCCGTAAGGATCGTGGTCTACCTACGTAAGCATCGCATCCAGGCATAAAGTCCTGAACTTCCCCTTACCCAGTAGATGTAACAGCGTCTGGGGCATGTCTTATTTATCGGAGTACTTGGCTTTGCCGCTTCGGTTAGCTGACAGACATACATGTATGTTTGAGCTATCTACAGCATGACAAAAGCATGTGATTGTTGATGTCCGTCGACTCATTAAAGGTTCTCATTTCCAGCTATTTTATTGCACGTGGCTTGGGCTTCAGGCTAGGTAATTTAGGGCTGGGTGGGCCTCTTAAGAACGAAGCAAAAAATCAAGTATTATCCCTTGCTTTCTTCCCAATTTTTTCAAGGCGGTGGTTACGACACTTGGTAAGATTCTCTTGAAGTTGGTGAATGATGTAGACAGGTGTTTAGAGACACAAACTCCAGCTTCCAAAATAAGACTTTGAGAAAGACAACTTCCCAATGTGGCCCACCAGACATTTGTTCGCTGATTCTTTTGACAGCTTTCACATGCTAATTTGGAAACCTATCAATTGGTACGTTCACTCAGATCTGGTTGGTACTCGAGGTGTTAAAGCAAGGATCTATTTAGGTGCAGACAGCAACGTATCAAGTTATCTAAACATGCAACTGCGGTCTGTGTGTTCTTACGTATGTACTTAGACAAACCCTTCCTCAAACGTAACTCCCGAAGTGCCGGCACTTTCTCTACCTAACACTCATATGGATAGAGCTTTCTTACTTTACCCATCTTGTACATCAGCAGTAGAGTTGACAGATCTGGATAATAGCTACTTTGAATTCTCTCCAGGCTTCTATCTGTAACCCTTGTTTACCCCATTCCCATTCCCACCCCACCCCCTTTTTTATTTTAATGATTCACCAGACTACCTTAACCTTAATCTAGTAACGACCACTAATACTTGTAGAAAGCACCAAATATTCACACTAAGAAGCCGAGGTTTCACAAGTATACTCATGCTCCTTGACAACCTCACAACTTCATGCTTTGTCTTTCAATACACTTCCATCCAATCGATACATTGCTCTCTGCCTATTACCACATGGCCCACGACCGCGCCTTACCACATCTCCAACACAGGTGTTTCCTAGGCGGGTGCTACGGCTAACCTAGCAAGGGAGCGTGACGCGTTAGCGCGGTGCGAGGCAACGAACACATCTCCATCCTCAGAAACGATACTATACTATGACATCGGCCGGTCTCCTTCTACAGCCCAGGGCGCGTCGAAGGCTAGATGATGCCATCTCGCCAATCCTGCGACCCGTGGTGCGCGCCTATGTGCTGGGGTATGCGTCTGCCGTCGCACCCAGGCTCGCGACCTTGCTCGTGCAGCACGGGTGTGCGATGCGGAGGAGAGGCAGGGGTTCAGCTGATGCTGATGGATCCCAGTCACGCGACTCTCTTGTTGCATCCCTGCGACGTTCTCTCTACGGCGGACTGGACTCTCGGAGATTCCCAACCTTTTGTGCTGCACTAGTTGGCGGTACCACCCTCTTGGAAGTATGTACCATTCTATGATTGATGGCGTTAAGATACTGACCGTGGTGCCCATACTCATCAGGTGCTTGTTGCAAGGATACTGAATCACTCGAGCGTCCAGCTTTCTAACATAGCACAACGGAGGTAAAAAAGACATTGTCTCCCTCGTGAGCCTTTTTTTCTTTAGATTACGTCATTCTAATACAGACGCAGACTCTCGAGATGGATATCCTCCTTCATAGCAGCCTGGCTGAGTCTAAGGCTGCTACAGTCCAAGACAACGAAGGCATATTCCGAGACTAGAACTGTCGACGGTGATAAGCAGCAAGAAGTAGTAGTTAGGTACGCCGGACGGACTCTGGACCTTACCCTATTTGCGGCCACCAGAGCTGTCGACGTCATCGTCGGAGAACTATGGGCTCGAAGACGAGCGCGCCGGGTCGCTGCTGGTCGGTGGGCTTGGGTAAGTGGGCGCATCAACAAGGCTGCAACTCCTTAAAACGTCAAACCATGTACCGACTGACCCTCTGCTCTCGCTCAGTTCGACTCCTTCATATCAAAGATGGCCGACCCCTCCATGTTCGCGACCTCCTGCGCCCTGATCATGTGGGCATGGTTCTACAAGCCGTGCGCGCTGCCCAGCGCCTACAACCGGTGGATCGGCTCCGCGGCCGCCGTCGACGGGCGGCTGATCGAGGCCCTCAGGCGGTGTCGGGCCGGCGAGCTGGTATACGGCTCGGAGACGGGGCAGGCGCCGCTGCTGCAGTCCATGTGTGCCGAGTACGCGTGGCCCCTCCGGTGGGGCGACCCGGCTGTGACGGTGCCCTTTCCCTGCGAGATGGTGCACATGGGACGCGGCGGCGCCTCGTGCGAGCTGCACGCCCTGTCCCGCTTCGGCCGGTCCTTCCGGTGGTCCATGATGACGTACCTGCCCCTGAACCTGCTCCTGGCATTGCGAGGGCGAGGGCGGGGAAGGAAGAAAGCCGGCAAGCTCCTCCGGGCCGCTGTGCGCGCGGCGCGGTCCTCGACCTTCCTCGCGGCCTTCATCACGCTCTTTTACTACGGCGTCTGCCTCGCGCGCACGCGGCTCGGCCCCCGCGTCCTGGGCCCCCACGTCGCCGCCAGACAGGCCATCGACGGCGGCCTGTGCGTCGGCGCCGGGTGCCTGCTCTGCGGCTGGAGCATCTTGTTCGAGGACGCCGCGAGACGGAAGGACATGGCGCTCTTCGTCGCGCCCAGAGCCCTCGCCACCCTGTTCCCTAGGCGTTACGCGCTCGAGAAGCAGTGGAGGGAGACTCTTGTCTTCGCCCTCAGCGCGGCCGTCGTGCTCACGTGCGTTCGCGAGGATAAGGGTAGGGTACGCGGCGTGCTGGGGAGGCTGTTGGCGTCTGTTCTTGAGGCTTGACGGTGATTGCGCAAGCAGAGAGGCGGCTGGCTGCCTAGGATGTTCCTGCCGAAAGCTAACTGTCAAGCTGTATTATCATCTGTATGATATGTGATAGGGTCCCTAAAAGTTGTTTGTGTTCTAAAAACATTAGCGAAAGGGGACGTCGGTGTACGAGCAAGATTACCTAATCGAGTATATAATAACTTGTATAAACGTAATGCAACAAACAATATGGGCGCTTATACTTGCCTCGATTATTGCAGGACATTGCAGGACTTTGTTTGCTTTTTGCCCATCTTATACTTTAAGCATTCCATTTCTACCTCATCCGTTTATACCGTCGCAGGCAAGTATTGGCAAGGTTATATCGTCTGATTGTTTATTTATATTAATACTAAAACCACTCCACTCGCTCTTCGGTTCCCCTGTACCCTGACCTACTACATATCCAGATACATGCTTTAACCTACAACCTCTTCAGCCTGAGAATCACACTCTGGTAATCCGCCTCTTTCCACTTGAGACAGAGCCCCGTATTCATGAGCGTGGAGCCGGAGAAGGTGGCGGCGTACCCGTCATCGCCTACGACGGAATACCGCGCCTTGGAGTCGAGCGCGCGGAGCTTCAGGTGCGGCGCGAGCGGCTTGAGGCCGGCGCGGACCTGGAAGACGAAGACAACGGCCTCGCTCGCGTCGGGCAGGGCGAACATGGCGGCGGGCCAGTTGGACTCGTCGGGGCGGGCGAGGCGGTGGAAGACGCCGTCGACGACGAGCGGGTTGATCTCCCTCTGCAGGGCGATCAGGCCGGGCAGGGCGGCGCGGTCCGCCGGGTCCAGGTCTTTCGGGTCGAGCTCGAGGCCGTAGGACCCGCACATGCTGGCGACGGCGGACCGGAAGGCGAGGGGCGTGACGCGGCCGACCTGCCCGTTGGGCACGCGGCTGACGTGGCACCCCATGGCCGAGGGCGGGTACGCGAACGAGGTGCCGAACTGGATGGAGAGCCGCTCGAGGCCGTCCGTGTTATCCGACGTCCAGCTCTGCGGGAAGTAGTGCAGGATGCCCGCGTCGAAGCGGCCGCCGCCCGAGGCGCACCCCTCCCACAGGATCTCCGGGTGCGCCGTCGTGAGCCGCTCGATGACGCTGTACAGCCCGAGCATGTACGCGTGGTTGGCGGCCGGCGAGGAGAGCTCGTGCATGCCGCGGTTGTTGTCCCACTTGATGTAGCGGACGTTGGCCGAGTCGAGCACGGACTCGATCGTGGACACGATGTAGTCCTGCACCTCGCGCATCCCGAGGTTGAGCACGAGCTGGCTGCGGATCAGCGTGCGGTTGTGCGTGCCCGAGTGCAGCACCCAGTCCGGGTGGTCGCGGTACAGGTCCGATTTCGGGTTCACCATCTCCGGCTCGAACCAGAGGCCGAACTCGACTTTTTCCTTTTCGTCCGAAGAAGAAGAAGAAGAATTGGCAGCGGCGACGGTGATGGCGTTGACGTCGTCGACGTAGGCGCCGAATCCGTCGGGAAACTTTTTCTTCTGCGGCGTCCAGTCGCCGAGCCCCTGCGTGTCGTTGTCGCGCGGGAAGTCGCTGCCGCCGAACCAGCCGTCGTCGTTGACGAAGAGCGAGCAGCCGAGGTCGGCGGCCGCGCGCGCGAGCGCCACCATGGAGCTGTGGTTGAAGTCGAACCCGAGCCCCTCCCAGGAGTTGAGCAGGGGCGGCCGCGTCGCCCACGTGTGCCGCGAGCGCGACAGCTGGTGCTTGAACAGCGAGTGCAGCGACTGCGACATGCGCGAGAGCCCCGCGTCCGAGTGCACCGAGACGACCTCGGGCGAGGTGAAGGTATCGCCCGGCTTCAGGGGCCAGGACAGGTGCAGCGGGTTGAGGCCCATGAGGACGCGCACCCAGCCCGTCGACCAGCGCTCAACATTCGCGGCGAAGGACCCGGTGTAGATCAGGGAATATCCCGTCGCTGGACCCTGAGACTCGGTGGTGGTCGGGGGAGCGAGCGCAAAGAACGGGTTGTGAAAGGCTGAAGAATAACCTGCAGTTGATCGGAAGCTGTAAGAACTCAGGGGTTAGTAAGGAAACCAAGTTACCAACCTACTAGCCTTAACAACGGAAACTCGACTACTTTACTTACCCCTGTTCTCCATGCCCTACTGGCCGCCTGTTGAGGTGAGCCTCAGCGGCCCAGTCTCCATACAGGTCAATCAGCTCAAGCTCCTCATTGGGCGTATCGATGCTCCAACTGCTGGCCCGGAGCACGGTTGCGCTCTTCTGTCCCTTGTTCGTGACCTGGAAGCTGCGGGCAATCGCATTATGCTTGGGGAATATGGAGTAGTAGAGATCGGCTGCAATGTCGGAGTAGTTGTCGTACATGTGGACTATGAGCGTCGAGACGTCTTCCTCGTTGCCGTATGTGGCTGGAAGGCCAGGGAGTCCGGGCTTTCCGGCTTGGACCTCGTAGCCGGTGTATGCGAAGGCAGAGACGGTATCGCCGGCCTCGTGCTGGATGTGGATGGCCGGCACGCGGAAGTCGCCCCGTCCCGAGTCGGGGAACTCGCGGCGACGGTAGACATACGGACCTCCCCAGCCGTTGGTGTTGCCGGCATTTGTCGGGACGACTTCGGCGGCGTACCCGCCCCAGTGATCATGAATCAAGTCTAACGTGAGCGGATCAACATGGAACTGGTACGAGATGGTATCCGAATCCAGGGAAAACGAAGGCGCTGGGCCGTCCCCGACAGTAATCCCTGTTATGGGTTGATCAGTATCAGGACGTTCCGACGTGGCTTTTTGGTTAGTGTCGATGTGACATGTAGCTTACATTTGACACTGCCCTGGCCAAGGGCCAGTTGAGGAAGTATACTGAAAGCTAGCCTTAGTCTTCTTGAGACCATGATTGAGAACTCTGACAGGGCCAGAATCTATTTGCTCCTGGAGGTTTATGCAGATTCATCTTCACTTTTTAAGTACGATTCTCCAAGTGGACGGGAAATATAGGCGACCCGAGACCTGCATGATCGGCCCATCTCGTCACCGTGGAGGAAAGAAAGGCTGGGGTACAGAGATCGTCACATCGAGTTTCCCCTCTCGCCATAGTTTCCTTTGAAGCCCTCGCCGTTTGTCCTGTCATAGGCTAGGTTAAGCTACTCCACACTCTCCGCATCTCTTCTGTAGCTGCTCCTTATTTTCGCCCGCCTGCGTTCACCTCAAGCCGTCAGCACCCCTGCGAATGAGGGGAATGCCGCATGCGGGGAGACGCCATCGCGGGACGTTCTTTCCCGAGTCGCTACAGCTTTCTATCCGCTCCTATGTCGATGCGGCTATACGATCATTTACCGAGACTAATAAATTGCCTTCCCGGTTAGCTGCATGGTAAGGTGAGCTTGCTAGAACTTGGCGTTCAGAGGTTGGCCATTTACATTCACGTACTCGGTAGCAACAAGAGGTTCAAGTGATAACGTTCATCACGAGCTGGTTGTCGTTATTGACCCTGAGCCCAGTACCAAGCGGAAAGATGAGATGTTGAATCTCATCAAAACCATAACGGAACTCTGGGAGTCCTTTGTACATGACAATATCTTGTACAACCCGCGCTGGCGGAAAATACGCTCAAAGTCAGCTGAGATCTCTTGCTTGTAGAAGTGTTCGAAAGGGCCCATAGATATCACCAATGCGTCTTGGTGGCGGATGATGACAGCAAGTCTTACACCAGCGTCTGTATGGACATGGAAAACTTGGCAATTCAGCATACCGAATATCAACTTTCACGGAACGGACCAGCAACCGTCCCCGCAAAGGCTAGGTTAGGCTTCTGATACCGGCGATTGGGGAACCCAAACCAGTGTTATATCCGAAGCGTCTGAGAGCTTGTGAACCATATCGCCGGCAGGCTAGTGTTCAAGTGCTGAAGAGAGCAATGCTGCTCGGTTGGGATGAATGCAAGATATCGAAAGCTTGAAGTCCACTGGCTGTTTTTTGTAAGTGTTCTTGACATCTGGAAGCCTACCAAACACCATAGCTAATTCCAAGATTATGTATCCAGGCAAGATAAGTACGTACAGCAGTAAGTCTTCTGTACTTCGTAGATATAATAAATACTTCGGCCCTCACCGAATATTGAAAGGGAGACGAATGATGGATCTTCCGGTCAAGATAGTCAGTCATACCACAGTTGCGTTCCAGTAAGATACGCCATGTCTTTCTGGCGTGTGAAATATTCCACTTCACGGTGAAGCCATGGAACATTCTTTTTCGCCATCAAATGTGCAATATCAGGAGACAATACGAATTTCCCGATACCGGAACCAGGTACCAGTCTCGGCCAGGCCCGGGATACCTATATAGGACTAGCCAACCATTTCCTCTCAAGATAGACTGGTCGCGACTTGGCGCAATGTCAGTTTAATTGAAAACTCTCATTTTCGTACCTGAAGAATTCTCTTCATCGTCCCTGGACCTGAATACCAGACCGTTGGGAATGAAGGGTCTTGATTTAAGAATGCAGCTAGCAACCATCTTTTGCTACCCGACTGACTTGAGGAAAGAGGAAAGCCCACTTGAGAACACGCCGTCTTCATCTCTTGAAGCCCAACCTAACCCGCTCCAGTCTAGGCGATCCCGGAAGCCAACATTAGTCGATGCCCAGAGCGCCGACGAGATGAGCGATACTGTGAGAGAGAGGGGGCCAGTACGCAAAATTAACCCAAGCTACCGGGGAATTGAGACTCCTAGACGCGGCTCCGTCTTTATGTGCGAGTCGGCCCTGTTATACGCAGGAGGTATACTGTATTCGGTAGAGATCTTTGTTCTACCAGGGTAAATATGGGCAACTCTCGTCCAAATATAGAATGTGGTGTGATAAACCTGTTTTGTCACCCCAGGCTGTGCTGTAGTACTGTGTAAACCCTAGAATAGCGGGCCGGACGTTATCTGGAGAAGGTAAACCGAGAAAATACAGTAGCGCAGCAACACATCAACTATCTCAACATTTTCTTTCAGCGAAATGATAAGGCGAAACACTCAGTCTCACTGCAGTCATGTGAACTATGATCTGTAACAGACTGAAACATATATGAATATGGCCCAATGGCAGGTAGCTAGGCTATTATATAACATTTTAAAGCTCTGCTCTGAGACTATGATGTAAGGACAAAATAACGAGACATTTCTTCCCATTAATCGCCACCGCTATCAACAAATGTACATAGCTGGTGACTTTAGTGGGGAAGACACACCGCTACATCCCACCATCTAGAAGTCTTTACCCCCTATGATTCGTTGACAAGCCCTGAAGACAACGCCACTGACGACAGTAAGTGGCTACAGGCAAGACAATCAGTGGAGTGTCGGACTCCATCGGCGTAACGCTTATGCTACACAGCCAACATGTTCGGCCCTGTATGAACTACCGTGCTTGCATCAACGGTACTGCGCGTTGCAAGAGAAGGGTGTCTGGAAAATGCGACGTGAGGTGGCATGGATGAGGGAAACCGCATGAGATTGTAACACCTGATGCAGAATGATTACAGAGTACATACAGGTACAGCACTAGTTCATGTTCCTCGAACGACCTGAAGCTGCAGATCAGATCTGTCAAAACCGATTGGGTGAAGAGACAGTTGCCGAGAGTTGTGAAGAACACAGCCCCTGCGGCTCTGCGACCAATCCGACCACAAAGCATGCACTACCGAGATTTCGTGTACTGGAGTACTCTGTACATTGGAGTAGTATTCCTCGGCGATTCATGTACATACTTATGGACCTATCAATTGCATTTCTCCTAGGTTAAATGATTCCATGTTCTTTCAATCAAGTCCAGTGTTCCATTCTTGCATCTTTTCGATACGGCATAGGTCGCACTTCCATATTTTACGCCACGTGCCTTCTTCATGTACGTCCTAACCTTAGTACCTGCCAAATCATGACCTTCGGTCTTCACCTGCACGTAGAAATCGATCGAAATTCCCCCTGCCAGATCAAGTCACAAACCCCAAGTCCTTGCCCAATGCCATGCAAACTGCCTTCGTCCTTCTCAGATTTCCTTCATCTCTTTCCACACAGAAGCCGCGTTACACTCGCTGCCATATTGCCTCAAGAGGGTTAAGTACCTCTTTGCTTACCGTATTAGTACAACGACATGCTAGTAGGGGGGCTACACAGTACAGCAGAAAACACAAAGAAAGCTGCAAGCTCTCAAGGCTATTGTTACTGAGTCCGCTCCACTTCTACCCGCTTTGCTCAAGTGGAACGCGCAATGTGCCGCGTTCTACTGCTCTAGTACTGTATATCAAACGGTCTGGCCGCTCAACTTTTTTGCTCTGGTGGAGTAGGAGATAAGAGCTAAACTGCAAGGTGACAGAGATTTTCGTCGGCCCACGTCGTAGCTCAGAGCTCCAAGGCTACTGTGTAGTAGCCAAGCACCTCGTATCCCGCGAAAGTCCTCCTCCTCCCTTTCTCTCTTCCTTTCTCTGCCGCTATCCCCCCCTATCCGTCATCAGCCTGCCAATCAACTTACGAGTGCCCAACACTACCAGGAAGCGCTCCCTATCAACGATGCAACACTACTATGTTAGGCAGATACTGCCTTCGTACTGCTGTACCTGCGCGGAGCATCCGTGACGGTCCACTCACCTTTGCTAGTTTGTGCATGTACATATTCATGTATGTACAAGCGGCAAACCCCCCATGGTGACCTTTTCATGTTACCGACCTGGTAGACTAGACTGGTAGAGTGTGAGTAAAAGACTGGAGACTGATGAAGAGAGAGACAATTAGTCTTGGTCTTGGATGAATTAGACATGCATTCTAAACAGCGTCTCCAGTTTATTGGGTGTGTGCAGGTTGGGCTGAGTGGATTGCCTTCGTCTTTTACTTTATGTACAAGATGAAGGGGACCTCCCTCCTTCCCAAGGTTGACGTGGATGATCAGAGTCATCTCAACTGCCAAACACGACAGCTGCTGTAGGTATCCAGCACGTCGATTTCGTCATCATATCCAATATTCTCCTCTGCCTCCCTCAAGCAGCTCCTGCCTACTTACGTACGCACCTATCTTTGACTCACAGCGAAACACCTCACTCTTATACATATCTTGTATATCTCCCAGCTTTCCGTGTTGGAGTCTCTACAACAGTGGTGTAAAAACAAACGCTTGTTTTCAGTTCTTTTTGTCTTTGTCCCTTACAACCCCCACGGACCATCCATCTTGCTATAGGCCAACCATCTCAGATACGCCAGTCACTTCCGTATTCGGGCGGTCTTTGAACCGTCTCCAGGAGCTTTTACGCCATGGAAGAAAGACGAAATTCCTCTCCTGAAGAGCCCCGGCCGTCGCCGGGAGATCTGTCTCAGGGGGTTCAGAATCCAGCAACGTCGGATTTTGGACACTCGGTCAAGAAGGAAAAAGGCCGTGTACGTTTCAACAGCACCGCCAATGTGCAGCCACCGCCCGAGATCCTTCGACAATTCGCAACGTCTGAAGAGTCTCGCCGCCCGCCCTCGCCCCTAAACTCGCCCTCGCACCCCCGGCCCATGCCCAGACCATCGCTCTTGCGCGGGAGCTCCTACAACTCGGTAGTCAGTGTTCCCGGAGAGGATGACGAAGAGATAGATCCGAATTCGGAAGAGGCCAGATCTGCCCGTGCCGCACAGGAGCGTGCCAAGGAGATGGCAGCCACCGTCTCCGATCCCGACTCGGTCACTGAGTCCACGCGGAGTTCCCTCGAGTCTAAGCGCCCGCCTATCCTTGAACGCCGCGGTCGGACCAGGCGCTTGAGTATCCGTCTCGGAAACCTGGGCCGGGCCGAAACGCATCAGGATGATGAAGGCGAGAAGCTCCAGAAGGCCGGCTCTTCGGAGCTTCAGCGGAATCTGAAGCGGGAAGCGTACGACCTCGTCCGGTCTCACACCCAACGCCATGAGCACCTCCCGTTTGACCAGGTTGCCTCTGACGCGAGCGCCCCTTCCTCGGGCCGGGATACGCCCGTCGGAGACCGACCGGCACTCTACGTTCCTCGGCCGGCACAGTACCGTGGGAGCATCCTTGCCAACCTGCTGCGGCTTTACAACCAACCAGTAGAGTCGGAGCCGCCCAGCTATCCCGGCAGCATGAAGTCTTTCGCCAACAGCGGATACACGACGCCTTGTAGCTCGGGCACGGCGACGCCAACGAGGAGGAAGTGGTACGAGAAGGAGAAGAACCAGTCGACCGACACGCTGGCCAACCTCGTGGAGGCGTCTGCTCGGCTGGCTGACATCAGTGGCCACCCCCCCGCCTCGCCGAATAAGGAAGCCCAGCCGAAGCGTCCAAAGCGTCCGAAGCACAAGCGTGCCTCCAGTTCTCGTCTTTTGAACTTTGCGCGCCCTCGGATGGAAGACGAGGTCCGGATCACGATCAATATTGCCGAGACGTTGAGCCGGCAAAAGTACATCATCAAGATGTGCAAAGCCCTGATGATGTACGGCGCACCGACGCACCGACTGGAGGAGTACTTGACCATGACGGCCCGGGTATTGGAGATCGATGGCCAGTTCCTCTACCTGCCCGGCTGCATGATCATCTCCTTCGACGACAAGCAGACACACACGACCGAGGTCAAGATAGTGAGGACGAACCAGGGCATCGACCTGGGAAAGCTGAAAGCCGTGCACGAGATCTACAAGTCGGTGCTTCATGACCTTTATAGCGTCGACGTGGCCATCGATGAGCTCTCGGCAATAATGGAAGCCAAGGACACGTTCCCTGCCTGGTTTCGCGTGCTGTTCTTTGGGCTCGCGAGCGCCACTGTGGCGCCGTTTGCATTCGGCGGACGTTTGGTCGACTTGCCCATGTGTTTCCTCCTCGGATCCCTGGTCGGCGCGTTGCAAATCTTCGCAGCCCCGAAGTCCGCCCTGTACAACAACCTCTTCGAGATTAGTGCCACTATCATCACCAGTTTTCTCGCCAGGGCTTTCGGGAGCATCAGGGGTGGTGAGGTGTTCTGTTTTTCTGCCTTGGCTCAGAGCTCCATAGCGCTCATTCTTCCTGGCTGGTTCGTCTGTAAGTCCTCCCCTCCCCCTCCCCTCCCTTGTAAGTATGTTCTGCCGTAGATGGGATAATACTGACTAGAAGCAGTGAGTGCCGCCCTTGAACTGCAGTCGCGGTCTCTGGTACCTGGCTCCATCAGGCTCGTCTATGCCATCATCTACTCGCTGTTCCTCGGCTTTGGCATTACGGTGGGAACGGTGCTGTATGGCCTCGTGGACGACAACGCCACGTCGGCAACTACGTGCCCCAATCCGATGAACTCGTATCTAGCCTTCATCTTCGTTCCTGCCTTCACAGTCTGTCTGGCGGTTGTCAACCAGGCCAGCTGGAAGCAGTTCCCGATCATGATGTTCATCTCCTTTGCCGGCTACCTGGTCAATTTCTTCAGCAGTCCCAAGTTCAAAGCGGCTCCTCAGATTGCCAACACGCTCGGCGCCTTCACCGTCGGAGTTCTCGCCAACCTGTACTCGAGAATCCACCATGGAGTGGCGGTCGTGGCTCTGCTGCCGGCCATATTCGTGCAGGTGCCTAGTGGCCTGGCTGCGACGGGAAGTCTCTTGAGCGGACTGGACGCTGCGAACCAGATCAACAACCACAGCCGACCCTTGAACGGGACGGATTCCGTAAGTTGTCCGTGACAATGTCAATTCGTGGGTCAACATTGCTGACCTGTGATGTGTTTGACAGGTTCCCATGAATTTCCAGTCTGGCAACGCGAGTGACGTCGTGTACAACGTTGCCGGGTCCATGATCCAGATCGCAATCGGCATCACGCTAGGACTCTTCTTGAGTGCGCTCGTCATCTATCCTTTCGGGAAACGTCGCAGTGGCCTTTGGACGCTCTGATCGTCCCATGTCTCTTGCTCACCCTACGGAAGCTGTTTATCTTCTGTGTTGTTTTCTCCAATTATATCACTGTTTGATCGCTCAGTGGCAAGGTGGTCAAAACTGCAGTGGCGTTGCAGGCGCATTCTTTTCCCTTTTGTCATTAATTACGCATCTGTGCCAAGCTTGGACCTGGGTAATAGGGGGTTTGATCGAGGGCTTGACACACGGGTTTGTTTTGCACAGCATTGATTCTTACAGCAAGCGATGGGTACCTTTTTTCTGAAATTATTTCTTAGATGATATATTTAGAAGATAGAGTCGGTGTTGCTTAGGTAATATAGGTGTTGACACCTTTGGGGACTAGTAGTTGCTTTCTGCCCTGTTGTTCATTATTCGGAAAGTCTTACTGCCATGTGCATGCCTACCTAGGTCACTCAATCTTCCCAGAAATATGTGACGTGTATTTGTATGTAGTAAGTCAGGGCACAAGGTTGTTGGTAGTACTAGGATATTGCCTCGGTGATTTGACAGAGCAACCAACCATCGGCGAACCTGCCCCGACATTTTTAGAAACAAGAAGTTGCCCCTGTTCTTTTAGTGTCCGTTGAATGTTATTGCATTTTGTAACCGGTATTGCTCCTTCCTGTGCTTAAGTGTGCACCTGTCTCTTATGATTGTGTTTAGGGTTTGGTAGTTTTCTATATAAACCTCCCAGCATCACATCTTCCTCGCTCTTCTCTTTTTCTCTCTCTCTCTCTCTCTCTCTTTATTATCCTTGTTTGATTCTTAAATGCCAATGTGTTTGTTGCGTGGATATGCATTGGCTATTATGCTTGTCTATGCAACCTCTTATTGACTCTATATCTTCTTCTTTCTTTCCCTGTTTTTCCATGGATTAGAGATACCTCGAAGGTTGTGTTATTACCTGTGTTTCCTTGTGTTTGGCCTTGTGTTGTCGGTATCATCCACAGTGGCTTGATGCGTGCCTGTGCCACGATTTCCAATGGAGTCGAAGAGGACCAACTAGGCCATTCTGTGTTCATCTTACAGAGATATGGCTACTTCGCCTAGAGGAGCAGACCAAGCGGGAAGCCTCGGACTCTTTATTGCGAAAATTGGTATGGGCGATGGTATGGCACGTGACGCCCGTCCACGTCCGAGACAAATTGCCTAACAACGCCGACGACCCGCGGCAGGATGATATCGCACTCCTCTTAAGAGCTCTTATCGCTTCTCCCGCAGCATTTAGCATTCCTTCTCCTAACGGAAGCTGTAACGTGGCATTCAACCTGATGTCTATATTACAGCGTGTTAAAGAAGACGGGTTGAACCTCGATCAATTTCGTCATCTCGTCCACTGTGTTGTTGACAGATCCCCCGACATGACGGCCTCAAGCTGGTCCTCGTCCCTGTCGACGAGGATGAGATCGTGGCCCCGGTCAGTCAAGATGTAGGTGAGCCCGGCGCCGATCCCGTCTGATGCGGTACTTGAGGTCTTTTGAAGACGCTGGGCCAAGCACTACTACCATACTGGTCTATCTGGGAAGACTTGTTGACGTCTCGCAGCTGTATTGGAAAACGACGGCTGGATCCTGTCAAGGTCTAACGGTATATGTGCTGTACACCCTGGCTCATTAACCATGGCTCAGAACACGATGGCTTTTGGTAGCCTTCATGGTTGATTACTGGGTATGTTTCCATGGGATAGCACTCGCTTCCCTTGCAAATGGAACTCAATAGTGTCAGTTGACGCGCTTCCTGGCCTTGGTGCTTCAACATTGCGGGGGGCTGCCCTTTACTTCGGGTAGAAGCTTGACAAGTGTGTCAGTGTGGAGGTGAGTAAGGCTCGAGCTTGGGCTGAATTCCATGGCTGACCCCGGGCAGATCGAAGAACCGAAGATTTCTTGACACTACCAAGTCAGTGAGTAATGGCCCGAAACCACTTCGAAATTACTAACTTGGGCCAGCAGCACTTCGCGCTCGGTTGGAGAAGCTGAGAAACAGTTTGCGCATTCGACGTACCGATGTTTGAGAAACGGCCAGGTGTCAAGGGATTTATTTGGTTGTAAATTAAGAGCAGCACCTCGACTCTGGTCAACAGCATCTCCACAATGTCTGCGTACCTTGATCCAAACCCGAACCGGCGGAAAGCATGTTCATTGCTCCATCTGCTCTTGCAGCGGGGTCTTCTTCACTGTCTCTATATATGCACTGAGTAAGTGTCGTATACGCCCAGGAATAACCAACGCAACACTGTTCGCATAACATGCCTCAACGCTGACCCATGAAAAGAAGGAACAACCGGTCACTAAAAGTTCATTCTCAATAACCCAGCGGCCCTACAAGAGGGTTTAGCTAGCCAAAAGGCCTACGACCAAGCGGCAGAGGGAGTCAAAAGCCCATTCCTCTTGGCGGGTGGATGAACCCGGCGTCCATGATTTGGGGATTTGGATCTCGTAAAGGTATGCCGAAACAGCATTTGGCAGTTGGTTATTGTCTTTCTCAACACTGTTATAAAAGGGGTTGCAAGTAAAGTAGGAATATGAAAAGTGACAGGTTACAATAAAAGTCAAAAAAAAAAAAAAAAAGAGAATACCTAAAGGGGACTGTTAGATAGAGAAGAAGAATTGAGCATGATAGATATCTGGATCCCATCCATATCAAATCCATCCGTCTAGGTTATATATTTGTTATATTAGCTTTTGTAATTCAACTCACACATTTCCAACCGATTCGATTCAGTTCAATCATATATACAACCTGGGCTAACCCAGTCTTCTCCTGCTCCAAGGTAAAACTACTTCACCTCACTATCCCGTACTCAAGTCACGCAAAGAATTTCCTGAGAGGTAGGACACCGTAGTCAAGACAGACAAACAACAACCACACTTCAATCGATTACTTCCTTGATTAAACCTCAACAATGGTGTAAACTTGTCACAAACAAAACGCAGGGCAGTGTGAGAGGGCATCCATTCCAAGAACTGAGGCAGGAGACAAAGTGAAACCTGACCAAGAACCACCTTCGTGGGCGGCTGAACGGCCTATTATACCCCGCGTCGGCGCCGCACTGGCCACCTGCAGGACTCTCGTCACGTCACCCTGTCAGAGTCACCCTTGGCCAGCCACTCTGGCAGAATGACCCTGACAAAACTGACTACCTAACTAACCTAACCCATCGCGGGGGGGGGGGGGGGGGGGGGGGGGGGGGGGGGGGGGGGGGGGGGGGCGCGGCCGGGGGGGGGGGGGGGGGGGGGGGGCGGGGCGGGGGGGC